>QZGG01000838.1:0-96738 GCA_006409495.1 Sedum album | reverse complement strand
GGTAACCGGAACTTTCTAGATGATTTGTTCAAGCTAGTGAATGCTGTGAGTTCCTATTCGAAAGTGACGTGTCCGGTATCTTACTGTCATTGTTATGATTTATTGACCTGTGCAGGTGGTGAAGTGGGGAAGTAAGCGTTTTAGCGCAAGACATCACTTCTGTTTCAGGTTACTGAAGACTATCCTTTTCATCGTTGTTGTGACTTCTATGTTCCTTTTAGTTGTCTTCTCAGCCTTTTCTTGGAGAGATTTGGCTCTATGCTGTCTAGCTTTCATTCCAACAGGATGGGGCCTTATACTAGTAAGCCATTACTGTTACCATCCCTGTTTTCTGTATACACCGTAACATGAGGGTTACTGATTCATATATCATTCACACAGGTTTCCCAAGCAGCCAGGCCTATCATACAAAAAACCGGATTATGGAGCTTTACTCGTGTTCTTGTCAGGGCATATGATTATGGAATGGGAGTGGCACTATTTGTCCCAATTGCCGTTCTGGCCTGGCTACCAATCATTTCAGCCTTCCAGACCCGCTTCCTCTTTAATGAAGCATTCAACCGCCATCTTCAGATTCAACCTATTCTTACAGGGAAACGGAAACATAAATAATCCCTTGCCAGTGGCAGCATATATGTAGTGCTTAACAACAGGGACATCTATTCTTTGAAATGTACTTCATACAATGACACCAGTTTCTAACATGATGGTCATTTAGCAGTGTCGTATGAATCAATTTCTAGCTTCACAAGTTTCAGTTTAAATGTTCCTTGGACCTTCCAGATCACCACCAAAGGCCCCTCAGGTATTTAAACTGAAGGGCAATATGACATATAATTTCCTTTTGTGTCAGTTTCAACAATGGGAACATTGGATGGTAAGAGTGTCTTTATACACAGGTCTTTCCTATTTCTCATATGGATAATTGTAATGCTCGAGTTATGTAATGTAAGTGATGTAATAGTGGAAATGTAACCTTTTATTTAGTGCTTGTTGGGTAACAATGACTATTGCATTAGCTACACTTGTCTATCAGTCTGTGTGAAAAACTTAGCACTCAAAACGTGAGAACACAAGCTGTGAAAGTTCTTATTATTCCATTTATAAAAGACAGACTTAAATATAACATTACAAGGATGAGTAGAGATCCGGTGAAAAGTAATTAATATATGTAAAATGAAAACAAATCTGAGACGTTCATAGTTAAAACTTTAACGGTTTTGATTACGAGGTCTAATTGCAATTAAGAAAATGTTTAAGTATTAAATGTTTCATAAAAACAACGAATGAGGGGCAATTTAGTCACGTACAAATTGAAATCAAATCTCTTCTTTGAAATTAGGGCTTCAGTGAAGGTTGGATTCTTAGATTTATGAATTGTGTTAAATCAGTATCATATCGAGTCAGGGTGAATGGTAATCTTTCAGATCTTATTGTACCACAAAGAGGGATAAGACAAGGGGATCCCTTATCCCCTTATCTATTTATTATATGCGCTGAATGGTTGTCACTAGCACTCGCTGAAAAACAGAGAACGAAGGAGATTATGGGGGTTAGAATTTGCAAGGAAGTTCTGAGAATAAATCATCTACTCTTCGCGGATGATTGCCTCATTTTTATGAAGGCGGATCTTCACAGTCTGAAGGCATTAAAGGATTTGCTTGAACTCTTTGAAGTTTATGCCGGACAGAAGGTCAATTTCCAAAAATCCGAATTATGTTGTGGAAGGAATGTTGACGATATCATCCGATCAGTCTTTGGTCACTTTATGGGAGTTACAGTGGTGGATAAGCACTCTAAATATCTTGGGCTGCCAATTACTTTTGGACAAAATAAGAAAGAGTTGTTTCGATACCTGGAAGAGAGAATGGAGCAAAGAGTTTATAATTGGAGGGCAAAATATTTATCTATGGCAGGTAAAGAAATTCTCATTAAGTCCATATTATTGACCATTCCGCAGTACGCAATGTCTTGATGAAGCAAGTGTGGAGAATCATCACAGTAAAAGAGTCTTTGTTAAGCAAAATTTATGTGGGTAAATATATTAAGAACTCAGAATTATGGGCCACTGAAGCTAAACATACTGATTCACATGCATGGAAAAGTCTATGTAAGATTTTGAGGCTAGCTAGACAGTGTATTGTCAACTTGACAGACGGCTCAACCCCATGGTGTCTATCCTCCTCTGGCAGCTTCACACTAAAATCAGCATATCAGTTTATATTCAGGAAGAGACAGTTAAATTTCAATAGGTCAGGCGAGCCATCAAATTGGGAGGTGACGAAAGGTTTTGGAAGAAATTTTGGCGAGTGAAGTTACCCGGAAGAATCAAGATTCTCGGATGGAGAATTTTCCATGATATCATCCCTGTGTTCAAAAATTTATATCTTCGTGGTTGTAATGTTGATACAAAGTGCCGACTGTGTGGCTTTAGGGTCGAAGATGAATGGCATGTTTTCTATGAATGTTGGTGGGCAAGTGAATTTTGGAGCAAAATTGGGTTTGATAAGGATTTTTCAAGTGAAAGCAGAAGCATGGCAGATTGGATGGTCTTTTGCGCAGAAAACGTTGAGCGCGAAAAAATGTCGAAGTTCTTAGTCGGACTGTGGATTCTATGGCAGAACAGAAATTTGATAGCTCATGAGAAACCAGGGTGGAGTTTACAAGTTTGCATTGCCAAATTTCGTTTTTGGAGTATGCAATCACAGAGTAACAGTTTGCTTGGCTATCATATAAATGGTGAAGGGGATGCTACTTCCAGTAATGGGATTGTGATCATGTGCGATGGATCCTGGTCGAAGGACTATTTTAATGCTGGCTATGCGTGCATTGGAATTGAAAGGGTAACTGTTGTTGCAGAATGGTCTACAACGTGTCTCTCGCCCTTGTGCTGCGAATGTGAAGCGATTTATTTAGGTTTAAGGGTAGCGGAGAAGATGCGAAATGTTAATATATGTATCTGCTCTGACTCTTATGAAGCGATTTGGGCTATTCAGGCTGGTCGTTGTGATGTCCCCGGCTGTGGAGAAGTGATTGCGAAATGTAGCAGTGTCCTTGGCTCAAATCCCAGCTGGTCTCTTAAATGCGTGCCTCGAGAAAGAAATCAAGCAGCAGACTGGCTTGCAAAATGGGCTAGAACAAAACATTGGCAATGGAGTTGCGAAGATGCTATTCCGTCTATTATGTCTAATTGTATTAGCTTTTTGCCAGTGTTGTAAGGAGGTGATTGTTGTTTGAGGTTTCGTATTGGCTTGATGATCTTGTTTTCCAATAAAAATACAACGAATGAGGGGCAATTTAGTCACGTACAAATTGAAATCAAATCTCTTCCTTGAAATTAGGGATTAGATAATGATTCTTTTTTCAATTCAAAACCAAAATCCACAAAATCTAGTCACAAATCAAAATCGTCGTGAAACTTAGTCAAAACCACTAAATTACAACTTCAGAAACTTAATCCACAAAATCTATTGACAAATCAAAGTCACCCAAATTATAATAGAATAATAATACAACTTAAATAAAAGGAACATGAATATTCTCCATCATTTCTATTATGTGGTTAATATGATCCATGGTATGCAAGAGCAAGCTTCGTGAACCAAACATTGGTATTTCTTGAACCAATTGTATGATTCAGAAATAAATACATATGATTCGTAAACCAAACACCGGTATTTCTTGAACCAATTGTGTGATTCAGAAATAGATACACTATGATTCGTGAATCAAACACTGGTATTTCTTGGACCAATTGTATGATTAAGAAATAGATACACTATGATTCATGAATCGTGCCTTTTTATTTAATGAATCATACACTCTCTTAGATCTTTTAGATTTGATTATAGCCTCTTTATGAGAAGATTTAATAAGCATGGTCCGCCGTCCCTTGTTCTTTGATACATTAGGAGTTTTAATATTAACCTCGCTGGGTTGTTGCACACTCAAAACGATCGAAGAAAATCAGATTTGGTCTTTGCATGTTTCTCACAATTGTTCAACAAGAACTCACTTTCATCTCTTTAACCCTTTCCACCATCAACGTGTTTTAAATCTCGGTTGGTCGAACAATTTTGAATCTCTTTAATCTTTTCCACAATTTTGTAATTCGGTGAAGAAATAACCTATCCGTATTTGGAAAAATCTATGAAACAAAATTAAATGATTGGAACAAAAATCAAATGTCGGTTTCCCAATTAAAAAATTGAATGTCGGTTATCTTAAAATAAGAGATTGAATTTAATTAAAATATTTGTAAATATATTCTAATGTATGTTTCCATTGTTGCCCTTTTGTGATTAAATTAATTAATTATTTAGATTATATTGTAACCATCGGATGTAATTAAACGAATGATCTAAATCTATTTGCACTTTACAACTAAAATATCACTTTTCATTTGATCTCTTTCCTACAACGATAAGCAGATAACTAAAGGGTTAATTACAGATGACCACCCGCATAATATGCCATATTCCATGCCACCACCCTTATATTGTAATATTACATTCGACCACTTTATAACTAAAAACTTTCCAAAGAACCACCTCAGTTAACGGCAGTTAACGGAGAGGGTGGTTAAATGGAAACAAAATTGATTATAAAGGTGGCGAAGTGGAAACATATTTATTATAGAGGTGGTTTATTGTAATAAAAATACTATTATTATATTAAAAAATTAATATATTTAACGGTAACGGTGACAATACAGTGCGTGGGTGGTTGATTGGAAATTTTATACTTATAAGGGTGGTGGAATGTATTATTACAATATAGGGGTGGTTTGGTGGAATATAGCATATTATACGGGTGGTTATCCGTAATTAACCCCTAACTAAATTTACCTTGATTACTTCAGACATTATTTTTAGGGTTAATTGCTCCAAACCACCCATAAAATACGTCTTTTCCCCAAAACCACCCTTAAAATAATTTTTTCCCAGAAACCACCCCTCCGATATACATTTTTCCCAAGAACCACCAGTCGTTAACGCTGTTAACTTTTCCGTTAACAGCGCACTTTAATGAGTGGTTTTTGGAAAAAATAATATTTTATGGGTGGTTCAAAAGAAGTCTAAAAAAATTGTGAGTATAATATTTATTTAACATAAAATTAAAAACAATAGGTAATAAAATTATACATTTAAATTTTTTTGTTGTTTAAAATATTATGATTGAATGTCAATTATAGTTTTATTAACTTTTGACAATATTTTAGCATATATTAACTGTATAAAATTATTATATAAGACATACAATTTTTTATTAAAATCAAAGAACGACATACAATCAAACACTAATTTAAAAAGTATAATACTTCATATTACTCGGCACTCTTACATAGTTTAAATTACATCTCTTTGAGGTCCTCGTGATATACAATCAAACACTTACTTAACAAATCGAAAGACGACATACGATTAAACACTTATATAAAGGTTATATTAACCTAATGATACTCCACTCTCTAACATATTTTAATATTCGCATTTATGAGGTACTATTGAAACTAATTATTTTGTACAAATTAATTAATTTTTATCGATTTAACTTGTGAGTTATGGTTAGGGAAAAAATAGAGTTTTATGGGTGGTTTTTGGCAAAAATAAGGTGCTTAAATATGATGCACTAACGGCCGGTGATTCCTGGAAAAACGGTGTAACGGCAGGGTGGTTTCTGGGAAGAAATTATTTTAAGGGTGGTTTTGGGGAAAGGCGTATTTTATGGTGGTTTGGGGCAATTAACCCTTATTTTTATTACTAACACACTTTGACTTACAGTATCATCTTTAACAACAAAACTGCTGTTAAGTAAAAAAGGATGAGAGAAGAACACGCGCCTCACGCGCGAACGATGAAAGGGAATTTGAACGAGAAAGGAGTTAAGGCTTCATCCAAAGTTGCAGATTTGAAGGAGATTGAAGATGAAGAAGTTTTGGGGGGTTCACGCCTCAAAAGAGTATAAGAAAGTTGTGGCAGTAAAGGGTCCAAGAGGAGTGAACTTTGTGCAACTCGTAGAGTATGAATGGACTCCATTGAGATGCGAACATTGTCAATCCTTTGGTCATGTGGTAAAAGATTGTAAGGTTCCTAGACTTCAAATGACAACTTTTGAAGATATGGATAAGGGAGACATGGTGGAAATCAGACCGAACAACCTTGATAAGGTTTTGAATGAGTCAAAAGTTATTGTTGAGGATTCAATTGACAGTAGTAACCATACTCAGGTTTCTATTGTCCCTGAGGTTCACGTCGATTTTGGCCATTTTTCTTGTAGTGAGATGAAGATAATAGCACTAACGAGGCTAGTCATGACTCTGTATTTGATGAACATGGAATGAGTGAAGCCCCCTTTGTAGAAGTAAGGAAGAGAAAAAGAAGGAAATAAAAGGGAAAAATAACAAAAGATCCGAGGATTCCGAGATGAATTTGAATTTGAAGACTTTAGTCCGTCGCTCTAAGGGAAAGGGAAAAGGAAAAGAGCGAAAGTCTTTTTGATTTAAATGTTGAATGTTGCTAGCTAAGCAGTAGGTTCTTATTTTAATCTGGTTGTGGAGCCTTTAGGTTTGTTGTTGTTTATGGTGGTGTCCGTTTTGTGTGTGTCCTGCTATCCCTTTTTTGAATAAATTCGCCAATTGTTTCAAAAAAACAAAACTGCTGTTTCTTGCAAATTTGTGGGTCTGATTCTCACATTTTATTTCCTGATGAAAAGCTGAGCTCTTAGATGAAGAATTCCATCGATGAAAAAGGGACTGTCCTCGGCCAAAAATGAACTCTAAGGCACACCAACCAAGTTTCTGCACCCAACTGCTTTGCCTCCTGTAAATCCATACTTGCCTATATACTTACTCTTGTATTTGCTCATGTATTCTTTCATTCAACTTCACCTCGAACTCATAATCAACATCAAAATAGTCAGGAGTCTCTTGCATTCCAAGAAAGAGTCCAAAGCAGTGAAAGGAGGCTTGTAAGTCCCAGTTACAGTGTGCTGACAGGAAAAATCCTATGCTACCTGAATGAAATAGTTGAGAGTATACTCGCCCGGATGGGAAGAGTTTGGCACATTCTTCACGCTTTAACTCGAGGTATACGACACATTGGTTGCTAGAGAGTTCAAATTCCACTACTTTCACAGGTTTGTACTTGTTCTGGATCGTTGCGACCGACGATTCTTCTTCGACTAAGGCCATTAGGACACTAGAGGGAAGGTCAAGGTACAGCACAAAGTGAATGCAGACTAATGAAAGTGAGAAGAAGGTTATATTGAGGAAAAATAAGGTTGTTTTCTTTGTTATTTTTTTAGTTTTCTTAATATAACCAAAAATGTCCAATTTTTTCCTTCAAAAAAATTTCCATTCATTTTCATGCAACCAGGCTCTATTAGTTCACGAAATTTTGATGGTTGAAAAGAAAATTACACAATAATTTATAGTGAGACAAAATTCCTTTAAAAAATTTCATATATTTTGTCTCTTACTTTTTCAGTGATGTGATCCAAACATGAAGTAAAGTTAAGATTTATACAGTAAGTATTATTACGCTCATTACTTTATGAAACCTTTAAAGGCCAATTTTTTTCAACTTGAAAGTCAATGTACTTATCATTCCCCAAGTCAAGAAACCAATTAAATAAGGGATTATTGCCAAAAACCACTTCTTATAGGGCGTAATTGCCGAAAACCACCCTTTATACATTTTATTGCCGAAAATCACCCTTTGTTCGTCTGACTTTTGTTGACCGACACATTTTAACGGAAAACGTTCAATTAGTGTTAAATCTCCGTTAGATGGATTAATTAGGCATTAATTAGGTTAATTAATTAGATTAATTCAATTAATTAGGTTAATAAAATTCAATTAATTCAATCTCAAATCTCAACAGGGATAATTGCCGAAAACCACCTCTTATAGGCTGTAATTGCCGAAAACCACCCGTATCTCTAAATTCTCTAACCCTTTTTTTTATTTTATACAATATTTCACACTTTTGTATTACTCTGTCTGTCTATCTAATCGACCAACTCAATGAGACTCTTTGTGCTTTATATATACGATAGATGGATATATATATAGCGGTTGTATCATGTGGATCCTCTCAATTTGGTGGACTCGTGGATCCCTCTTGCACCCATTGATTGCATTTTTTGGACGCACCAGATTGTGCCAACGCATTAATGAAGCATGTGACTTGCACGTGTACATTTGTCATGTGCACACGTGATGTGCACATGACAAATGCACATACGTGGCGCAATCTGATGCATCCAAAAAATGCAATCAACAGATGCAAGAGAGGATCCACGAGTCCACCAAATTGAGAGGATCCACATGATACAACCTCTATATATATATATCCATCTATCGTATATATAAAGCACAAAGAGTCTCATTTTACCCCTAACTTCTTTCATATTTACTTTATTTCAATCGAATATAGTAATTGTTGCACAAAGAGTCTAATATAGAATATAGTAATATATTTCAATCGATATGCAAATAATTGTGCATCAAACAATTAGGTTAAACCATCCGTTGGAGATTGCCGAAAACCACCTCTTATAGGCGTAATTGCCAAAAACCACCCCTTATAGGCCGTAACCTAATTAATTGAATTAACCTAATTAATTAACCTAATTAATGCCTAATTAATCCATCTAACGTAGATTTAACACTAATTGAACGTTTTCCGTTAAAATGTGTCGGTCAACAAAAGTCAGACGAACAAAGGGTGGTTTTCGGCAATAAAATGTATAAGGGGTGGTTTTCGGCAATTACGCCCTATAAGAGGTGGTTTTCGACAATAATCCCATTAAATAAAGTCTTCACAACTGTGATAGATTGAGCCTTCGTAATTTCTTAATGAATTATTTATTTTAGCACAAGGAGTGGCGGTTTAATAATCAGCCATATTCTCTGGACTCAGAGGTCGATGGTTTAAACCCTCTTCAATGCATCTCCACCTTGAGTCTGGGGTCTGTTCATTCCTTGAGCGACATATGAATAAATTTTAAAAAAAGAATTATTTATTTTAAATATATATTGTTAAAACGGTCAACACATCATAAGTTCGGTAAAAACCGTTAAATCTAAAAAGGTTCCAACCCGGCGGCTTCAAAGTTCAAATCCAGTAACTCCCAAACATTCCAGCCCGGCCCATTCAAAATCCGAATTCCACGTGTCATTCTTTGATTGGTTATCGTTTGTCATCAATGTTGTTCAACCGATTCTGCATCTACTTATACTCCGTACAAACCCCCTCTCTCTAGAGCAATCGATCTCTTCCTCATCGGCGATCTCCGTAAGTCGTTGCTTTTCAGATCTGAATTTCACTCATCCGATTCCTCGATTCATCTAAATTAGGTCATGTTTATATCTGAATTCGCAGTTGCTTGATTGTTGCTAATTGTCTCTATTGCATGTCCGATCTGCTTCACGCAAAGTAGTGTTTAGCTGCAATTTTGTACCTTTTTGAGTTTTTTTGAGTATGTACTTGTTTTTGGATACGTTGATCAGAGGTTTGAGCTTATAATTTGATCACAATATTGGAATTAGGTACTTCAGATCAATAAAGATTATATTTTTATCATGCATGTGTTTGTTTTCGAGTTGATTGTTACTTACTTATGTGTTGCAGATTTGCTGTTTGATATTTAGAGTGCTGTCTCGTACGTAGCTTTAAACAATAGTAGACTGTAAGTTTACTGACATTGTGGAGTAGGTCGTGGTTCTAATGTCCAAGGGTGTGTTTGTGTGTTTGCAGAATAAGAAACATGGGTGGAGGGTTCAGAGTATTGCATTTAGTGAGGCCTTTTCTGTCTTTTCTTCCTGAGGTTCAGAATGCTGATAGAAAAGTGCCATTCAGAGAGAAGGTTATCTACACTGTGATTTCGCTGTTCATTTTTCTAGTGTGCAGTCAGCTACCTCTTTATGGGATACATTCCACGACGGGTGCTGATCCTTTTTACTGGATGCGTGTTATTCTTGCTTCTAACCGTGGGACAGTGATGGAACTTGGGATTACGCCTATTGTGACATCTGGAATGGTGATGCAGCTGTTGGCTGGTTCCAAAATTATTGAGGTTGATAACAATGTCCGAGAGGATCGTGCACTATTGTAAGTTACTTCTCTGTTTTAAAGATTTCTTGGTTTGCATCAGAATGCTTACCTAATTTGACTGTATTATTTGTATTTCACTTGTTACTTCTGAGTTAGTACTTAGTAGCATTTATGTGATGATCTAAGTTAATAATTTTGTATTGCCTTGTATAATTTTTATGCTGAATTTGAGAGTAACATGGTAGTTCAAGCCTGCTGTGTGCTTTTTATTATCAAATTTTATATAATTAAATCAATCCAATCCGTGATACAGGAATGGGGCACAAAAGTTGCTTGGTATCCTCATTGCTGTTGGCGAAGCTGTTGCGTATGTGCTATCTGGAATGTATGGAAGTGTTAACCAGCTTGGAGCTGGCAATGCGATTCTCATCATTATTCAACTATGCTTCGCTGGCATTATTGTGATATGTTTGGATGAGCTTCTCCAGAAGGGATATGGTCTTGGTTCTGGAATTTCCCTCTTTATTGCAACAAACATTTGGTATGTGAACTTAGTCTGGTATCCTATACTTCTTGATAATATAAACTACAAAGCTTATATTTGCGTTCATTTCTTCAGTGAAAACATCATCTGGAAAGCCTTCAGCCCTACAACCATCAACAGTGGGCGAGGAGCTGAGTTTGAAGGTGCTGTGATTGCCTTGTTCCATCTGTTGATTACAAGAACAGATAAAGTCAGGGCTCTTCGGGAGGCTTTCTACCGACAAAATTTGCCAAATGTGACAAATTCCTGGCCACAGTTTGGTTTTCCTTATTGTGATCTACTTTCAAGGATTCCGTGTGGTCTTACCTGTCAGATCACGCAATGCCAGAGGCCAGCAAGGTTCTTACCCCATTAAGCTTTTCTACACCTCCAACATGCCCATTATCTTGCAATCTGCCCTCGTTTCCAACCTGTACTTCATCTCTCAGGTGGGTTAATGGCACATCACTTTTCCTTCAATATTTCCTTAAGTTAAACAGGTTTTTTGTCTAATGTTCCACTCATTGATGGCAGCTACTGTACCGTCGATTCAGTGGAAACTTCCTTGTGAATCTTCTTGGTATTTGGAAGGTGTCAGAATATGGAGGTGGTCAATCTATCCCTGTTGGTGGTATTGCTTATTACATTACTGCCCCATCAAGGTGAGAACATTTATATTAATTTTCTTTGTCCATTATATACAGTTCCTGCAGTGATGTCTTATTTTCTAAAACTTATCTATTGATTGCAATTTGTAGTCTGGCTGACATGGCTGCCAACCCTTTTCACGCACTGTTCTACCTTGTCTTCATGCTGTCATCGTGTGCTCTCTTTTCAAAAACCTGGATTGAAGTTTCCGGATCATCTGCTAGGGACGTTGCCAAGCAACTCAAGGTAATGTTTCAATTAGTTTTCTTTAACTGTTATATTAAATCACATAACGTCACGTGTAGGACCTCAAATCAATTTTACTTATGTTTAACAGGAACAACAAATGATGATGCCTGGCCATCGTGAAGGTAATCTCCAGAAAGAACTCAACCGCTACATTCCAACAGCAGCAGCTTTTGGAGGCATGTGCATTGGTGCTCTGACTGTACTTGCAGATCTCATGGGAGCCATTGGTTCAGGAACTGGAATATTACTTGCTGTGACCATCATCTACCAGTATTTTGAAACATTTGAAAAAGAAAGAGCCACTGAACTTGGTTTCTTCGGCCTCTGAGCGTGATACAGGTGGTGCAGAAAGCTCCCCTCGTAAATTTTGGTGAGCTACAATGTGTAATAGGAACAGAGTCCAAATGGTTGAACTCATTTTATCATCAGACTCAAAACTTTAGTTTTAGCCTTTAGTTTCTTAGTTTCTTAGTTTCTTTCATGTAATGAATGGCCAGATGTTGTTTGTATAAAATCTTAATGATATTGAACTTTCCACACTATTTTATTCATTTGCAAATGGAAATTACATAGGATATGATCGTAATAAAAAACGTCAAAACGACAACGACAATTATTGTATGAGATCTAAATTATTATTTGCCTCTCTTATGTTGATTTTCAAATTGATATATTTGATAAAATAAATATGTATATTTGATTCAGGATACAGAATCTGAAAGTTTGAAATAGAAGTCAACTGTTTGAATTTCAGGTTTTTAGACATTTACTATCTTTCTATACACAAGAGTCACTGATGATCAAGGGTATGAATATTTACATTCTGCTCTTTCTTAGGCTGTTCAAAGACTGTCAACAGGCCTCCACGCAAAGAATTTCAAGTTCCTTCCACCATTCATGGGCAAGTTTCGGACTAGCATCCTCTTCTGATACACCTAAAGTTTCCCTTAGTTTGGAGGTCACTTGTCTCATGTTTGGTCTATGACGTGTATCGGGATTTAAGCACTCCTGGATCACTTCACATATAGTATTTAGTTCGGTGTCATCAAAGGACTCAGCATTGGATCGATCATGTAGCTGATTTTTTTCTTATCGTCCAGGTGCTTTGCAACCTTGGAAAATCAATTCAAAATGCATTGGGTTATATATAAGAAATCAAAGATAATTTGAACAAATAAAAAAGACCACAGGAATGAAGTTCTTAATTCTTACCCATGCCCCGACTGAGCCTTCTTCTTCGACAGGAATCTTCCCAGATATAATTTCCAGCAGTAGTAGTCCGAAGCTGTGGACATTAGATTTTGGATCAATGTGTGGTTCAACTTCACAAACCCTGTCGTGCTCTTTGTCTTTGATCTTTGCTTTTTCTAAAATGTCCGACCAGAATCCCACCCCAGTCACCTGTTTGAATGAGAAAAAGACGTTTTGTTCAGAATCAGCTTAAAGTTGTTCAAGTGTTTTATTGCAGGATAACTACCTTAGCTGCATAATCTTCTGATAATCGGATTGCCTTAGAGTGGAGACAACAGTGTGCACCAGAGGATGTATCTCATGATGCATGTGTTGTAAGCAATATGCAATTCCCATGGTTATACGCATCCTTGTCCTCCAATCAAGGTGCTCGTTTTTTTCTGATCACAAGGAGGATGAAAAATGTTGACATTTTGTCTGACAATAATTTCTCTCTTTCAAGCTCGGAAATGTTAAGAAAATGATTTATAAACCTCTACAAAAAAATTACCATGAAGATGCTCATAGAGGGTTCCATTTGGAGCATTCTCAAAAACCATCATCCTGTGAAATGGGCTATCTTCCTGACAGTATCCAAGTAGATTCACATGGTTCTTGTGGTTTATTCTCGACAACATTCTTATCTGCAGTGAAGTAGAACATAAGCACAGGAAAATTCAGTAATGTGCATCACACACCCTGAAAATACAACTGTATAATATGGCTTACCTGTTTCCTGAATGCGGATTCTGCGCTTTCAGACCAATCCTTGACCGATGAAATAGTGGTCGAACAGACGACAATGTCAGAACCACTAGACAAAGTCCCCTTGTACACTTTGCACCCAGGAAGTGAATCAAGAATGTTCACATAGCTCGCATATGCTGTCCAGTTCAGATGGCTTCATCTTTGGGACATCTGTCGGTAAATGAAGGTATTAAAAGTGACTTGATCTACAATATTATTGATTTTCTATATCAATGTACGTAAAACGGCAGAATTATTGACCTGCTGTGATCAGACCGGATGCATAACACATAGTAGCTTTTATCACTCGCCGCGAATAGCCCATAGAATGACCACACACAGATAATGACAGTAAGATCAATCCGCAAATAAGAAAAACCAAGTGCTTGCGGAGAAAATCATACGGAGGCGGGCCAACCGGAGTTTGTGTTGAATCAGAGTAACTATAATACCAGAACATTGGCTGTGGAGGATGATTTTTGAGTGCAGGGAATGCTCCGCTACTCGCATTTACAAGTATCACCACGTCGGATATGGGAAGAGAGAGGTCACTAATAACTGAGCAACTAAGTTGCTATTAGTTTCTCCGAAAAGCCTACGTCTGGTATCGCTTGCTACAAAAGGCTCAACAATACTTCCTGAAAATTTTAAATAAAATGTAGCCGTGTGATAAGTTTATAAAACTGATGAATAGCAGAGATGTTGTAACTGTAACTAGGAATTGTTGATCATTCTCACTTGGTAAACTAGGACAGAACTTCTGCCCATCAATCTCTGGGTTACCTTTTTCAAACCTTGCACCGAAAAGAAAGGAACTCATGGGAAAATGCTCATAAATATATTAACATTTTCATTTTGTAGAGCTCAGAGGAGTCAATTTTACCTGTTCTGAAGTTCTGTTGTCATAGAATGGCTAGATATTGAGGAAGCTGCAGTATTTTGATCTAGTGTTGGTTGCTCACCATGATTCGCATGCTCCATAACCATAACATCATTGCCATCAAGCAACCTGATTATGCAGATTTCATTGAACAGCAGAATCAGTTTTGTTGTCAACAGTATAAAAAAACTAGGATGTGGGAAAGACGCGCACATATTAACTCACAGGCGTTTTAGAGAACCTAATCTTCTGATCTCTGTTGGAACTTTGCCAGTAAGGTTATTGTTTCTGAGATCCAGTAATTCGAGCATTTTAAGGTTTCCTAACTCTGCAGGAATGAAACCCGACAAGTGGTTTTCACATAGAGCTCTGTCGATGAAGATCAACATAGACAATAATATACCATCAATACAAATCGAAAAACAACTGTTCATACAGACTTCTACTGTAACACAGAAATCATAATAAGTAGATTGTCAAAAGTAAAGGAGTGGCTCACAATGTCCTCAAATGAATAAGTTGTCCGAGCAAGGGAGTCAAAGTTCCTTCCAATGAGTAACCACTCAAATTCCTACAGATGAAAAAGGTTTGGAGTCTCAAATTCTAGACTTTTTAAGTAAACATGCAGGGACTTGTAATCGTGGATACTGTATATGCAAGCATTTTCCCTTCTTAACGAACTCTGATATCAGGAGAGCAACTTACAAAGCTTGAACTTTTCCATCTGTGCAATGGACACCACACCACTGACAAGGGTCTGGATCAGATGAATTCCAGCTTGAGAAAGCTCCATGAGGGTCATCCTTTATATTGTCACGGAACTCCAACAAATAGAGACCTGGTTTTGATTTTATAATCAAAATGATAGATCAAACAGTCTCATATTACTTATTTTACCCGCCATGCAAGAAGTACCTTCTGAATTTAAAGAAATGCAATCTTGTGTCCCAAACAATATCGTCATCATCAAGTAGAACATAAATTCGAAGTTGGCTGGTCTCCAATCCATCCTAGATCATCCAAGTGCTGAATTGAGGTTAAATATGCTCTCAGGTAGATCATCACGATTTTCATTTACCAGATAAGCCTCTTCTTTGTCAAGCAAACACAAATTTCCAATGTTAGCCATTTGAAATACCACTCCAAATTTTTAAATACGATCTGTTTCACCACAGATCATTTCCCTGATTTAAAAGTTTAACCAAGCATCAAGAAACTAACCTTTCACGCACAGATCCCTCAAACTTCACCACTCTGGCGATCATTTCAGCTGCAAGCTGCAAAAACATAAACTCATCAAATCCTAAGCTAAAAATTGGTAGATAAGAATTAAAATTTTCTAAGGTGAAAGCATCAATTTTTTTTCATACCTATATAATTAACACAGGAGAATGGAATATTCTGCAAAAGTTCAATTTCCTGTATCGTCTAACTAGGAGCCTAACAAACAAGTAAGCAAGATGAATGCGAAATCAATGAAAAATTTTATCAAACAGGTGGAGGGTGTAAATGTACAAACCTTGTTCCTCTATGATTCAATGCAGAAGAAAGATTATTGTTTTTGTGAAAATGGAGGTCCAGGGTGGTGGCCAGATCTCAGGCCGAGAATCTGGCGGCGGCTGGAATGTATTTGATGATTTGCTGGAAATGTTTGTGTGGTTGTTTGATGCATTGTCTCCTAAGTTTGTGGGTTTCAAAACAGCTAAACTTAAACATCCCTCCATTTTTATTACTAGTTGAAAATGAACCATTAAATCAGGAACATTATTCCTTAAATAGATCGAGTTGGAATGATTGATAAAATTAATTATCTATAAAGCAAAAAAGATTTTGTTTAACAAATGAACAATCCTACATCTCTCTAAAACGTAACGTTCCTCCTACATCTCTCTAAAACCTCTCTCGGCCCTCCTTTGAACAGATCTGCTTGGGGTGGGGAAGCTCCCCTCCTCTCGGGGAGGTGGTCTGTCTTCCTCCGCCCTGGGCTTTGTCGCTTTTCCTGTGTTTGTTTATGATTTTCCTTTCCCTTTCAATAATGGAGGCTTGCCTCCTTCCTTCTAGCAGTATCTGCTAGCTTTTCCTCTAGCTTCGAGCTAGCTTTCCTTCAAGTCAGTGGGCTTGCCTTTTCTTGGGTGGTGGTTGCGAGGGTGTGCTCTGTCGTGAGTTCTGGTGGTTGGCCACGGTTGTTGACTGCATCTGCGGGCTTTCCACGGCTTGGTCTTCAATCCAAGCCTTGGTGCGGTCAATGGCTGGTGGTTTCAAGTGTCGGATGCGGCGCGGTTGAGCGGATCTGTCGGCAGGAGGGCAGATGGGCTTCGAGGGGCTGGATCGGCTGGGTTGGACGACGGACCGTGGGCGGCTGGTCTCGGACAGTGACGGATGACGCTCGGCGGACGTGCGAGGCTGCTGCTCTTGGACGGCTGGCGCTGCTGCACGGCGGATTTTGGTCGGACAGCAGCTAATCTTGGATGGCTGGTCACCGATGCGAGAGAGGGGGTGGGGCTGCTGCTCGGCGGATCTGGGACGGATGGTCACCGACGGATGAGCGGTGCGAGGGGGCGGGACGTTCTGCGCGGCTGTGCGAGTGGCGGCAGCGAGTGGCGGTGGTCTCGGGCGGCTGGTGAGGGCTAGGGTTTGCTGGGGTTTTTGTGTATGGGCATGCTGCTGTTGGGCCTGCTGCTTGTGGGCTGTTGAGCCTGTTGGACTTTTGCTTTCCAGCCTTTCTTGGTCTTGAAGCCCTCTTGGTCTATTTGGAGAGTGTTCTCGGGTCCAGCTGGTGTGCTGACTTCGGTGAGTTCGTTGGGATGGCGCCGATAATGGCCTGCGCTTCAAACGTCTGTTAAGAGACTTTCTCGATGTAGAATTGTCCTAGAATTTTTCCCTTCGGTTTGACTTCATTTGCTCGTTTTGTAATACTCTTATTATTATGAAATCACCTCACCTTGAATCAAAAAAAAAAAAACAAATGAACAATCCTTATTCTTTATTCTCTTTACTCTACCGCACACAATCCCTCTTTTGCTCCAACAAGAAATCAAGAATCAAATTCAAATTGATTTCGACACTTATGAATCTGGTTCTTACTAATTGAGCTAACCGCTGATGGATGAAATGGAGCTAGCAATCATTTTTACTTTTCTATTATACCATATTGAATACTCATTTACTAAAATCCTATTAAAATACTTCATCATATAATTGTAAATTATAAATAATGGGCACATATGTGCATTTATACTATTAGGATTAGAGGGTATACATTCAAGAGAAAAATCAAGATTTTTAGGATGAGATCCCTAATATTTAAGCACTATTAGGTCGAACGATGACCCATCAGGGGTTAGCTCAGTTGGTAAGAGCCGGAGCCAAAGTGCCACCACTGGAGCCAATCCGGGTTCGATTCTTAATGGGGGCAGGACAGGGGTTCTGCGGGGTAGGGTAGAGGGGAATAATTTAATTGGCTTGAGAATGGGGTTGTCCATTCCTTGACCAATTTTTTATCTAAAAAAAAAGGTCGAACGATGGAATGATAGTGGAACTTGAAACCTAATTTGCATTTAAATCTAGAAATAATAACTCTACAAAATGAATAATTTGTTAAATAGTCGATACATTGTCTAGTTTAGTCATCGTGGTCAAGTAGACCTTAATCTTCTTAGATAAATGATGAACAAATAAAATTTCTCACAAATTTTATTGAAATCCCCCCCAAAAATTCTTTTTAAAAATTAGGTATTAGTGAGCTTTTAAAACTAGTTAGAAATCCTTAAACTATTATTTACTAAATAATTTATAAAATACGTGGCATTTGAAGCCAAATAATATTATTTATAAGATGGTGATATTAACCGTTGAATTGATAAAAATTTACATTAAAAATTATGTCCTTTCGTCTTACATAATTATTTTAGGTGTCCTCCTAAACCATTTACTCATGATCAATTACTTCTCTATAATGTAAGCTTAATAATACAAGATTAAGAATTTAGTTTTGAGTCCCTTATGTTTCGTTTATTTGAAATCGGACCTTCCAAAATCGAAATCGAAATTTGGGAACGACAAGATCCGAGCCCTAAACCACCAAATGGCGCGACGAGTTTCAACGACTCCGATCGGAAGCGTCGCCGGAACTGATCTCACCGAAGTCGGCGCCGGAAAGGAAGGATGGCTAGTAAACAATCCAAATCTACTCACAGCGCTCGACACGCACTACATAGCGATCGCCAACAAATCGACTGTAATCGTTACTGGATGGTCTACGTCGTTGGAATCTGATCGTGTAAGGATTCGACCTGAATTGTCTCCGATCGATTCTGAGTATGTTTCGGCTATTGAGTGGCTTGTGTTTGGTGATGATGTTAGAGGACTTGCGATTGGGACTTCAAGTGGTTATTTGATGGTTTATTCGATTGAAGGGCGTTTGATTCATAGACAGGTCAATTGAAGATTGCTTTTTTACATTGATATTTTTAGTCATTTGCAAGCAATTGTTGCGAATGGATTTGTTTGATGCTTGCAGAGGATATATTTTACCAAAATAGTGAAGATTAGAGTTCGAGGCACGAAGAGGGATTTACAACACGATATGTCGTCGGAGGAGGTCTGTGTTGTAATGCCTGGTGTAATTGCACGTTTTGATGGGTCGGATATTCAGGTAGAAGTTATATGTAAATTTTTAAAAGATATATTAACCCGAGGATGAGAAGGAAATCATGTTTCTAGTAGTTCCGGAATAATTTTGGATTATTTTGATGGTCGAGAGTTGGTTTTGTTATAATTTATTCTGAGATTTACATTTCTATTTGGAGCACAGAACTTGCTCCAGAAGTCGATTCGGGATAATCAGTCGCAGTTCTGGGATCAGAGCAGAACTGAACCGGAGGAATCTCAGAGTCCTCATTCAAAGATCCCTTACCAGTTGTGGAACATCAACAAGTATGGCACATGCGCCGATGCAGCAATTACTGGAGTGATGCCACCTCCGCTGATGGAAGTTCAGGTAACATATTCTTCCCTCCGCTTTTGGATTGGAAACTTCGACTTTCATGTCAAGATCATCTTCTTTGTGCTGTTATCTAAATATTTATGTATAAAAATCATGCTCGCATTTTCTTTGCTACTGATAGTATAGAGTTCAGTATTTCTATTTTAGTTTAATGTTGTCTCGATGTTGGCAGTCAAGTGAACGATATTATTGTGCTGTCACTGTTGGGGAGGACGCTGTGATCTCAGCTTTTAGGTTTGTTTGTTGGAATTTTAGTTGAATATCTGCTTTATACATATTGATAGGAATTTTAAATTTTTAAGGAAATATTGCTCTTTGTTTCAACTAGACTTTCTGAGGACAAAGGCAGATCCTTAGTGGGAGCAATTCTTTCAAAAGTTGTGCCAGCAACCTTTTCAACTATAGCCTCAGTTGCTAAACTATTGTGGAGAAGTGACACAAAAACCCCAAAAGCAACAGAAGATAAAATTCAACACTTTGCTCGAGGTTGGAGTTTTCTTCCCCTTATTTTCATTTCAATCCACTATGGCTCATGACTTTTAAAGATTTTGTGTAAGCCAACATCCATGTATGTGAACTAAAATCAGAAAGACTAATTAAAATCAGATGGATTTGATCATGTTATATGAATATCATCTATTTCTAGTACACGACTGATTTACTCATGTTGTATTATTGCTCATATAGACTCTTTCAGTTAATTAACATTGATCTTTGTTAGTTAGCATATCAAATGTGATGAGCTCCCTTATCAGATTTTATATACATTGATTATGGCAGCTTCTCCTCTGACATGCCTAAAAGACCATCCAAGAAAGGGTGAGAAACTCACATTGTCACCTAGCGGTACACTTGCTGCAATAACAGATTCACTTGGGCGCATATTACTATTGGACACTCAAGCTCGAGTAGTTGTTCGGTTATGGAAGGTATGCTCCAAATCCCTCCCATGATGGTTATATTTTCTCAATGGACTATTTCAACTTTTATTAATGTTTTACATCATTATTCTCAGGGATACCGTGATGCCAGTTGTTTATTCATGGAAATGCTCGTCAATAAAGACAGTACACCGTCAAGTTCAAATTACTATGGAGCTGTGAAGAGTGACTATTGCCTTCTGTTTGGCCATTCATGCACCTAGGAAAGGAATCATTGAGGTTATGCTGCTTCTTAATTTATATATAACATTGCAAGTTATGATATGCGATTCACTGCTAAAAATGTTTAGTACTGATTTAGGTCTGGCAGATGAGAACTGGGCCTCGGCTTTTATCAGTTCAGTGTAGCAAAGGTAGCAAAATGTTGCAACCAACTTACAGGTTTGAAACTTCTTCCGAGTCCTCTCTATACTCGCCTCTGGAAGTTTTCATATTGAATGGGGACTCTGGTCAATTGTGTGTCCTAAATAAAACTCTGGGATGATGATGCGTCCCCTCGCCAATAAGCTATCATGCGTCACTGCTCCAGGCTCCAGAATCTATCAATGTTACTCCCACAGAAGCAGGTATTTATACATTTTCAAAACTCAAGCAGATGCTCCCTGGCAAGATGAACCCATTGTTATAACTTATAACCACTGTTGGTGCCCGTCAACTGCCACAGCCTGAAGAGAGTGTGTTTGTGACAATTGTGTGTTTTGCTGATCAAATGCTAACTGATGCTGGAGCAACTCCAATCTCTGTCTACTGTAGCAGGGGCTGCACTGTTTGTTGTTCTTTTTCACCGGGTCAGCTGCTCTGTAAATAGTATCGCTGCCCACAGAGATGTCTATTTATTGATAGAAACACTTCAAATGAATTTTGTGTTGCCCGAAAATCCCCAATTCAATTGATGGTATTTTCTACATACTTTTTTAATCGATTTCAGCTTAACTGAAAACTAATTGACAGCCTTCAACTCCAATTCAACCCGCAGTTACCATGAAGCTATTTCCAGACCTCCACAAAACGCTCGCCACCATTTAACCCTTACTGCAACAAACGGTAGGTTACAATTTCAACGACTTTTTCGGATTCTATTCCTTTTGCCAACTTTAGGAACATCTCTTATATAAATACCCATGCCTGCCAACATCCACCTCAACACTCCCAAACAAAAAATAAAGAAGAGAAGTTCATTAAGATGGCCAAATACTTTGCTACCCTGGCCATCGTCGCTGCTGCTATCTCATTTGCTTCCCTCCTAACCTACACCCATGCCGCCACCGACGCTTTTCTCGTCGAGGGTAAGGTCTATTGCGACACTTGTCGTGTTGGGTTCGAGACCAAACTCACTGAATACCTTGCGGGTACTTTCCAAAACCCACATTTTCTCATTACACTATAAATTCAAATATTGCTTAAACTTAAACTTATTGTGCATGTTACATGTTTCTAGTGAAAATAACATATTTTGGTTACATGTGCATTTGTGACAATAGGCGCTACAATTGTCCTCGAGTGCACCAACAGAGAGACCAACGAGCTAACATTTTCAGAATCGGGAGTGACAGACGCCACCGGAACATACAGAATTGAAGTAGGCGGAGACCACGAAGAGGACATATGCGAAGTAAGGACAGTCAAGAGCCCAAGGAAGGATTGCAGTGAGATAGCAACATGGGACAAGGCAAGGGTAGCCATTACTAACCACAATGGTGCCATCACCCCAATCAGATATGCCAATTCCATTGGATTCACCAAGAAGGCAGCTGTTGATGGCTGTGCTGAAGTTCTCAAGGAATTGGGCATTGTTGAGTTATTTTAAGTCCCAAATTTATTTTGAGACTTTATTTGCTTGACAAAAATGTGTGTAATTTGGGGCATTTTCTCTTCATCTTCTTCATAATATCAATATAAGAAAATTTATGAGTGATTACACTTTTCGTCTTTTTATTATTATCAATCAGATTTTAAACACATTTCTATCGAAAAATTTACTCATCTGAAAACAACACTAAAAGTAAAGAAATGCACATAAGAATCACTCAAAGAAAATCCTTCCAAACGAACTTATCAGCATAAAAAGGTTGAATCCAAATTTGCATGAAAATGACAATTGAAGTATTGCATATGAATTTGCTGCAAATTATTTATAAGACTCACACATTGAGAAGAAATTCAGGCTTGCTTTTGAAACATTTGACGTACATTTTTAAAATGTATTATGAAGGATATCAAGGAAATTTAGAATAACTTCGGATATCATAGAGACAATTTGAAGCTCAGATATACAATGATCAAATCCAAGCACAATAACTCGAACAAACTTCTCACAAAATTGTGAGTAATGATGCATCCAGAGCGACTCGAACACTATTGATTGTTAAACCAAGAACATTACCAGCAGAAAACCGTGGTTCAACTATTTTCTTGAACTTTTTTTTTTTTTTTTGATACGATTTTCTTGAACTTGAACTCTGGGATGTTTCACTTGGTTTCACACAAAGTCGAAAATTACATTTCGGTCCTCAACGTTCAGCTTATTTATAGCTATTCTGCACGTCTGCTGCTTTGGTTCGATTGGACTTCATTCGATTTCTCTCTTTGATCTTCTGCGATCGATTCGGTCGTCAATGGCGAACAGCAACCTCCCCCGACGTATCATCAAGGTAAAATCGATCAGATCGTTTCGATCATTTTTTCATTTTCGATTTTATGGCGGTGAAGTTAGGGTTTATCATCTCAGATTCGAATTTGATTTTTTATTTATTGTTATTGTGATTTTTGATCTTGCAGGAAACTCAGCGGCTGCTAAGTGAGCCAGGTACTTGTAGTTCCTTTAATCAGTACTTGTGTTTTTCTTTTTCTGTATTTGGATGTGGCTTGACGTTTGTATGAGGATTTGGATTTCTGAAATGTAATTTTGATGCAATTGTGTATGTGTGCAGCTCCTGGAATTAGTGCTTCTCCATTTGAGGATAATATGAGATACTTCAATGTGATGATTCTTGGCCCTTCGCAATCTCCATATGAAGGTTTGAAGCTTTAAATAATTATTTGTTTTGTTATTAGTGGAAATTTATTTCGCTCGATTTGGTATCTGGATATTGCGATTTGCTGTTTTAGTGTAGTTTCATTAAAGATTATTTATGCAAACAGCTTGATCAGTTTAGTCAGCTATAATACTTGTGAAACTTAAATGTGGTATTTTATATGGTAGGCTCACATCAGTGTGTAACTTACTTTGCTTAGGCTGTAGCTGCAATCTGCATATATTTAAGAGTTTTGTTACACTGGTACTGGTACTTGTACGGCTGTAGCTGCATAGAGTTAAAAGTGCTGTTTTATGGACGTTGCAGTTGTAAATTTGCCATTTTCTTTCATATGTAGAGGATTGACTTCTTTCCAATAGCTAGTGGTTACAAAGGCTCGTCAATTGTTAAGAAAATAATCTGATTTGTTGTGTGCTGAAGATAGACATCCTTGATTTTTTGGATGTATGTTTCATCTAACACCTTCAGTTTATTTATTGATATGTTAGGTGGTGTATTTAAGCTGGAGTTGTTTTTGCCTGAGGAATATCCTATGGCTGCTCCCAAGGTACTAAAAGGTTTCCAAGTCTCAGTAAACTTGTCTCTGTTGGTGAAATATTTAGTGGTTTACATACTTGTTGATGTTTATTTTTGTTCTTTGTTATGTCCCTTAACCTCTGTGAAATGCTCATTACATCACAGCCTCTTACATATAATATCAAAACAATCTCTCATATGACCAGTGCTCTGCAGTTCATGCTTGTTGTCAAGTATCCATTGATCGATTAGTTTGTTTTATAGGTCCGCTTCCTGACTAAAATTTATCACCCTAACATCGATAAAGTAAGTCATCAACTTTGCAACCATTCTCATTTATTTGGATAGTATCTTTACATTCTGGACATTTTAAATGATTTGGTTCGTGTGCAGCTTGGAAGAATATGCCTTGATATCCTAAAAGACAAATGGAGTCCTGCACTTCAGATACGAACTGTGCTCTTGAGGTATTATCTTATTAGTCTTGTTGTAAAAACGAACTCTCATTCAGTTAGTTTGGCTTATTGCTTGACAGAATGGGATCATCAGCATGTCTAGCTAGTATATCTGTATAAGTTCTGTTATCAGCATATTTACTTCTGCTTCTGATTCTACTGAGTTTGTGCGGCAGTATCCAAGCACTTCTAAGTGCCCCAAACCCAGACGACCCTCTATCAGAGAACATAGCCAAGCACTGGAAGACAAATGAAGCTGAAGCTGTCGAAACAGGTTATACTAAAACTTCACTCAACTACCCTCTCCCTTGCATCATCTCCTCCCCCATGTATTATCCTCAAGCAACTGATGCTTTCCGTTTGTTACTCTCTGCAGCCAAGGAATGGACACGTCTCTATGCAAGTGGTGATTGATAACTAAGACAGCAGAAGCCATATCTGTATCTGATCATGTACCCAATATGATATCTTCAATACAATGTGGAAAGAAACAGTCTAAGTACCTTTTGAAAAAGCTTGTTATCATTGTGATCTGAAACAAGCCTTGGCGGCTTGGCCTTATAAACTTTGTATCTATATAAAATTTTATTTCCTTTCATACCTGCTCCTCCCTTATTTCCAGCATAGCTCCCCATACCAGAAGCTCCTGGTGCTTGTGAATTGTAATATTCCACTTTATTAAAAATGTAATGCGCCTCATAAATTATTTACTGACGTCATTTATTATCTAAATCAGACCCCAACATCAATATCTACCAATTACCTTCTTAAACCCTAATTTTAAGATAAATTGGTTAGGCTTTCTCTCTCTCCTTCTGCTCCTCTGCTCTCAAATTCATTCAGGTACGATTCTTTCAACTCTATTCTTACGATCATGCTCTATTATGCCTTCCACCGTCCACGAATCTTCGCTCTTTCACAAACCATGTATGTTGTTTATTTTAAAAAGTCATGGAAAAATTTCATTTTTGGTTTAAGATAATTCTGGGGTTTGTCTTTCGAGCTCAGCTAGGTTATTATCAATTCAGTCCACAATTCCACTTTAGTTGAAATTCGATAGCTTTTTGAATAGGGTTTGTTCAGTTGTGTGCCCAATTCAATTGATTTGGTTAAGAAAAGTGTTTCCTCTATCGCAATCTAAGCTATTTTCCCACCTCCTAGCAACCAGAAAGTTTCAATCCTCTCGTACCAAGCTCGGTTATAAATGACTGAAACACCTCCATGATTGAAGGTCCAACAAATTCCCTATGATGGGAATTTTCATTCTTAAACTCTCCTGGTCCGGTTTTGGCTTTTGAGGTCATCATAGTTGAAACTAGAAAATAACATTAATTTAGTATTTCCTTATTCCGAGCTCCCTGTACTTATAATAGCTAAACAAAATTTCATGGGATCTTGATAAAACCCATTTGATCCTGTGTTTATCCTTGAGTTATATATTGTTGAAGTTCTTTTAATTAATTGTGATGCTATTGTTAGACGGATTTTTGGTGAGGACTGGATTTACGTTTTCTATGTGATGCTGTAGAATTCAGATACACTATGGATGTGAAATCTAAAGGTTTTCGTTGGGTTGAAAGCATGTGTCAAACATTTGAGACTGTATGCGAAGATGTTGATAGTGGAATGAGCCAGGTAAAATGTCAACTCAGTTAATTCTTCATTAGATTTTCCTGCTTGGACATCCGGAAGCTCTCTGATTTTGCATGTATATGTTTATGTAAATTAAGATATCAATACAGTTGAATATTTTGAACTGATGCACTGCACATGAACATTCTTCCCGAGTTCAACATTTTTAAATATGAATTGTTTCAGGCTCCTGTGAAGTATGTTGGAAATCCAGTTCATACGGTTGGTAAGGGTGTGAAAAGGTTTTGTTCTTCAGTGATGCTAGATTTACTTTCTCCGGCGAATTCAGGAAAGGACGGTGTCCTTGAAGCATCTCCGGAAGACAGTGATTACATTGAAGGATTCATTGATTCACTGAATTTGGAGGATAATGAATTTTATATGACTGGTGAACAAACAGTTGAATTACACGGTGCAGCCAGGCGGGTGAATCAGGAGACTGTGACTTCTTCACTACTGTCTCCTCCCGTAGAAAGACAAGGATCAGACAGCAGCAAGACAGTTGCGCTATCTCAGGTAGACGTCTCTTGTCATTCAACAATTACAGAATTGACATCTTCTCGTACGGCTGAGAAACCACACTCCGATCCTGATCATGAGTATGAACATATCAAAACACCATGTGATGGTTCAGATAGAAACTCGTCACCAAATCCGCTATTTCAGATGAATGTTTCATACCTTTCATCATTTACACCGTCACATATGGTCAAAAAATCTCAATTTGAACCCTATGATGAATATGAACATATTGAAACACCATGTGATGGTTCAGATAGAAGCGCGCCATTGGAATCCGCCAAGGGTGAATTTGCACTGCTCACCAACGTCTTAGAGGACGCTCTTCCAAACACCACAAAACCTCAAAGTATGGCTTTTATGGATAACCCCACAAATGCTGTTGTTAGCAAACCAGTTAGCGGGTTTGATCAGAATGAGTCTTCCCAGCTAGCAAATTATTCCGAGTGTGTTGCCATTTCATCCAACTCTTACGGTAGGAGTAAGTGTTTTCTTACATTTAAAACCTGCTTAATATATGCGAATATAACTCTACGTTTCCTCATTTACGCTCAGATGTGGATCCATTCAGGATCAGTGAATCAGAAACTTTATCATGCTCTTCCGGAAGCAATGCTGAACAGGGATGGGGCTCATCCACTTTAGAGTCATCAATGATGTTTTCAGATATCTGTATGTCAATTTTAGTTCACTTTATCATTCCCGCAGCCTGCTTATAATTTAACTGTAGTTTTGGTATTTGCATCTGCTTAAAAGGTTATGTTGACAGGTATATCGGACGATCTTAGTGACTCGGATCATTTGGCAGAAGGCTTTTCAGTTGATGATATTAAATTACTTCAGCCTGACCTGTTTACTGATAGGCATCTTCATTTTCCTTCTTCTCATCGACGTCCAAGTCTCAAATCATACAAGGCAAGTGTATCACAACCCTCATCAGTCCATTCATTTTCTGTGATTAATTTGTCTAAATCACATGCACTTGCTAATTGCTATTAACTCGTTTTCTCTCTTCAGAAATTACTTCAAGACACCCTTAACTCAAAGAAGCGACTTGTAAAGGAGTACAAACAACTCGGTATCTGGCACGGTGATATCTATGACGAACACGAATCTGTTGACTCCACTAGAAGCACCAAGTCATCAAGTCAATCTGCCACACAATCCATTTCAACAGACGTAGCTACCCGCAACCAGAATCTTTCCGAGTGGGAGCTTCTGTAATGCGCCCGAGCAAGATTTTGTCCTTCACGCGCACCGTATGACATTAATAAGGCAGCACAAAGCGTCTGAGCTCCAAGGCAATAAGACATACATATCTAAGCCTCACACATTAGCCATACAAACTCTGAGATAATCGGGTATGGTGCATTTACACTGAGATTAGCATTTCACTTTTATCAAAACAGGTTTCATTTTTATACAAGTTTCGACTGAAGTCAAAAATACATATTTGTAATCCACAGTGTGTAAAACCGTGTCGTTTAAGATTCAAATTTACAAAACGGCACCGTCATTTGGAACAGCTTGAAAGATAAGCCCTGTAAAAACCAAAACCCCAAATCGCATCTTCTAGACTTTTCAGTTTCACAACTCAACAACCTTCGCCACCAAACCAAACCCTAATTCGCGCTTCTCTCAACCGATCGTTGTGAAAATGAGGCCGTCGATGTTCCGATCCGCCTTCAAGTCCACCGCCAATCGCGTTCTCCGCCGTTCCTACGCGTCTGAGTCCGTCCCCGAGCGTAAAATTGCTATACTTGGCGCCGCTGGAGGTATCGGTCAGCCACTGTCGTTGTTGATGAAGCTGAATCCGCTTGTGTCTAGACTTGCCTTGTACGATATTGCCGGTACTCCTGGTGTTGCTGCTGATGTTAGCCATATCAATACTAGATCTGAGGTAGTTTGATTTTCAGTTCAGTCAGCTCATTTGCTTGCCAATTGATTATCCATTTTTATTGCTTTATGTTTTGGTTTGTCTTATGTTGATTTTGGATATGCATGTGACCAGTTTTCATTTTTACATTATCATTTCGATTTCAGGCTGTTAAAATTTTCTAATTATTGATGGAGGGGAGTTTGAGATGTGTCAGAATTTTTTTTGTGTGTTTTAGTTGATTGTTGAGATGAAATGATATTGTTTTTTAATTAATATTGTGTTTTGTGGTTCAGGTTGCTGGATACGCAGGTGAAGATGAGCTAGGTAAGGCATTGGAGGGTGCTGATATTGTCATCATTCCAGCTGGTGTGCCAAGGAAGCCTGGCATGACTAGAGATGACCTATTTAATATCAATGCTGGAATTGTTAAGTCGCTGTGTACTGCAATTGCCAAGTACTGCCCACATGTGAGTTTTGGTGTTAAAAATGCGTCTTAGATATTCTCTGGCGTTGCATCGTTTTAGGGATGTCCATCGGGCCCGAAAGCCCTAAAGCCCTAAAAAAGCCCTAAGGCCCGGCCCGGTCCAAGCCCGGCCCGGCCCGCACCCAAGGCCAAAAAAAGCCCGAGCCCGAAAGCTCCGGGCCGGACTAGGGCTTGAAATCCGAAGCCCGAAAAGCCCGAAAAGCCCGGCCCGGTCCAAGGCCCGAAAAAGCCCGATCAAAAAAAATAATTTTTAAATAAATATATTATTTTCAAATTTAAAGTATATGATATTTATATCATTTATATAACATCACAACAACTTACAACAATATAAAAATATTTTATATCTATTCTAAACGCATATAAAATTGTTTAAGTTATTCTAAACAATATACAAACATTTTATATCTATTCAAAATATAGACTATTCGTTGAACACATTATTTAAAACTATGTTATAAAAATATTTATAACTAAATTGCTTTAAAATACGTATTTCAAATTAATTAAAATTTAAAAACGAATTAAAATTGAAATTAGGTTCGGTCAAATCCGGTCAAACCCGGTCAAAGCCCGGTCAAAGCCCGGTCAAACCCTAAAGTCAAAGGGCCTAGAAAAGCCCGTGGGCCTTACGATTTTAATGAGGCCCGGCCCGGCCCGAAATTTTTAAAAAGGCCCGAATATTTAGGGCCGGGCCGGGCTCGGGCCTTACGATTTAGGGCTAGGGCCGGCCCGGCCCGGCCCATTGGACATCCCTACATCGTTTTGTGTCTTCTATTGCGAAAAATATTGATTTGTTTTTTGTGTGACATTTACCAGGCACTTGTCAATATGATAAGCAACCCTGTGAACTCTACAGTTCCCATTGCCGCTGAGGTTTTCAAGAAAGCTGGAACTTATGATGAGAAGAAACTCTTTGGTGTCACGACACTTGATGTTGTGAGGGCTAAGACATTCTATGCTGGAAAGGCAAACGTTCCAGTTGCTGGTAAGGTTATCTATATTTTATATTAGCTTTCCATTTCTGTAGTATAATTGTTAGGGTTTTTTAGCGAAAACCACCCTTCCAATACGTCAATTTGAACAAAACCACCCCTTCAAAAAAAATTTGACTTAACTACCCACAAATATCAAAACTATTTAATATGACTTTTTCAACAGGTCAACAGGTAATTATGACCATTGATTTTGGTTGACTTATAATGACAATTTGAGTTTTTTGTATAAAACCATCCTTTCAATTACACAATTTAATCAAAACAACTCCAATTTTTTTTGACTTAATATGACTTTTTTAATAAGTTTATAATAAAAAAATTAATAAAAATCATAATTGGTAATTTACGGACTAATTTCCAAATTAATTTCATTGACTTTGGTTGACATATCCACAAAGTCAATTTCACTGACTTCGGTGACTTACCATATGTACGGCGTAATTATTTTAATTAATTTTGTTTACTCTAAAATCTAATTGGTAATGTACGGATAATGAATGAAATTAATCGAAAATCCTAAAAACAAAATTTGTCAAACTCATCACTACCATATGTATTTCACATAAGTTCTTTACGACCGATCTCGATCCTAGAATTTCATGAAATACAATTAGGTATAAGAAGTTTGATGAATTTAATTTTTAGGATTTTCAATTAGTTTTTATTGAATATTGAGTAGTCTGTAAATTATCATTTAGGTTTTAGAATAAATAAAATTAATTAGAATAATTAGTTTGTAGAATTGGTAGGTCAACCAACTCAATGAAATTATTTAGTAATTAGTACGTAAATTACCAATTATGATTTTTATTATAAATCAACCAAAGTCAACGATGTAAACTTATTGAAAAAGTCAAATATTTTTGGAAGTGGCGGTTTTAATTAAATTATGGTATTGGAATGGTGGTTTTAGCAAAAAACTTTTTTTATTAATTTTTATTATAAGTCAACCAAAGTCAACGGTCATAATTACCTGTTGACCTGTTGAAAAAGTTATATTAAATAGTTTTGATATTTGTGGGTGGTTAAGTCAAAAAAAATTTGAAGGGGTGGTTTTGTTCGAATTGACGTATTGGAAGGGTGGTTTTCGCTAAAAAACCCTAATTGTTAACTATGCATTTGACGGGAACAGGGTACCTGCCAACATCATAATATCATATGTGCTAAGATTAGTACAAAAATTCTATGATCCTATCTTAATTATTTAGTTCACCTCTGTGGATGTTTACAGCCTGGCTTTGCTGTTCTTTATATGTTTTCCTTGCTGCAAATGTTGTTTTGGATTTCTTCTTGAACCGCCATTAAACTGTGTTTGCAGAGGTCAATGTCCCTGTTGTTGGTGGACACGCTGGCATTACAATTCTCCCCTTGTTCTCTCAGGTACGTCACATGTTCATATCCCTAATGCTTAACATTTGTTGAGTTATTGATTCTCAACACTGTATTAGCAATTTAATGTTTAAGGTCTGGTTTCTGGAGTTAACATGTCTGAACTGTACAGGCAACTCCAAAGTCCAACTCTTTGACCGATGATCAAATTGTAGCTCTCACAAAGAGGACACAAGATGGTGGAACAGAGGTTGTTGAGGCTAAGGCGGGAAAAGGATCTGCCACTTTATCTATGGCGTAAGTTATCAGTGTTTGGTTTGTGTTGTTACCAATGATACATCGTTTTTAACTTGAGTCAAACGAGTGTTATGACCCGCTAGCCTCTGGTTGATATGTTTAGTGGTTAACATGCGACTTCTCTTTCTTTTGGATACTAACTTCATAAACCATTCTCAATATTCATTTCCAATTGAATGTCTTTTGTAGTTATGCTGGAGCTCTATTTGCCGATGCTTGCTTGAAGGGGCTCAATGGTGTTCCAGATGTTGTGGAGTGTTCTTACGTACAGTCGACAATAACAGAAGTTCCTTTCTTTGCTTCAAGGGTAACTCCTTTTCTGATATCATCTTATTTGACTGACAGTGCTTGGTATTAAAAGTTCGTGTTTCAATAGTAACAGAACTTTTTAAACAATTGCTGAAATGATCATCCTTTTTATTTGCTTTAGTCACTTTTGTTCTCGTCTTGGCCTCTGAATCATGTTGGCTATCCATTATGAAAGCTTTATGAAATTCATGATAACCTGTGTGATTTGAGTTGAGTTTATTCTTGTAGATCTTGGCTCTTCTTTGCTGTGCAGACCTTATTGTCCATGTAATCTTTTTTTTCAGGTGAGACTGGGAAAGAATGGTGTTGAGGAAATTTTGGGATTGGGGCCTCTGTCAGATTTTGAGAAGGAAGGATTAGAAAAGCTTATCCCAGAGTTGAAAGCTTCTATTGAAAAAGGTATCAAGTTTGCCAATCAGAGTTAATTGAATGCAAAGCCACGTTGAGTCGTTGACAAATGCCATTCATCTATTGGTGCCGGAGACTACATAAAAGATTGAATCCAGCATACCCTTTTAATCCTCAATATTTAAGTTGATTCCGTAGAGATACCTCTTGCTGGATCTGGAATATTATCGAATGATTCAGTTGTCAGCCATGTGATTTTTATTTATTAAATAAGTGGAATCCAATCGGCCCTAAGTACTAGAGAACCTAAATTTCAATGACTGTTCAGTATGCGTGGTTTTATCTGCACCAACTTATACTCTTATTTATTTAGGATCATAAGCAACATTTAGAAAGGTATTGCCTCTACTATTTTCAAATGATTGTGATCTTGCATCGAGGACTCGGATATTTTGAAAAATCTAATCAAATATTAAGCTTTTGGAACCCATACAGAGTACAACCAAAATTCATGGATTAAGACCCAAATAAGCAGGGGTGGGTGCTGTTTGGTGCGGGTTGAGGGTAAAACTGCAGTCTATCGCATTATGCGGTTTGCCTATTTTTGAAATCACACTCGTACTATATTATGCGGTTTCTCAAAAATGCGGTTTCCCGCATATGCGGTGCAGTGTGGAGCAATGCGGTTTGAAAATTTCTATTAATTTTTATAAAATACACTTAAAATACAATTAAAATTATAAAATAAGTAATTTTAAACATTTACATACTATATTTTCCATGAAATATGAAAGAAGTATTGATAAGAATGTATGTAATTCTAGTTTATCTAATTAATTCATCATATTAATAAATACAAACTTCATCATTTATAATAAATGTACTTAATTATATGTATCTGTATGTTTTTCTAGTAATGCGGTGCGGTGCGATTTACTGCGGTTTACTCGAAAAGTTAAACCGCAACCGCACCACATTATGCGGTTGCTTGAAAACTAAAACCGCAACCGCACCATTAAAATGCGGTGCGGTTTTCGAACTCACATTTGCAGTGTGGTACGAACGGTTTCTACAAGTGGTGCGGTTTTTGCCCACCCCTACAAATAAGTTATTGAAACTTATAAAACATTGTATTTCTTAAATTCCAATAGTCGTTTTGTCGGCAACATCACACAAAAAATAAAAGAATGATATCCAAGAACTTGGCCCATCCCAAGTACACTCCCCTTTGAATAAAAGTGACAGCTTTTATCTGAATTACCAATACCCACTTGTCATACACATAAGACATAACCTCTCTTCAACGGAGTCATGAAACAAGCCAACGCCAAGCATCGAGTACAGGCATGGCCCCCCTGGCCCTCTTTGACTATAATACTAATATTGCCAAATTTTACCTATTGCAGAAAACCAAACAATCAATGACTCTCAAAATGCCATTACTACAAATATCATCAAATATCCCTCTCAGCTCCTCTCCCTTTCTTTTTTCTCATTTTCAATCAACTACACTTGTTCCATATTTTTGGATCTGTAAATTTGGAATCTGGGTTTTGAAATTTTGTGTCGAAGTTTGAAACTTTATTGATTTGATTAGAGATTACTCATCTGGGGTTCTAAAAGTTCTCCCCTTGAATTGCTATCGTAAGTCTCCTGAACCCCAGCTTGTCATAATGGGGTCATACACTTTCTTCACCATATGCCTACTCCATTCTACACTTGCTTTAACCTGTGGCACACTCATGATGTTCTACACAAATGAGATTTCAGCAATTGGGTATGGGAATGCAACAACAAGCAGGCTCAAAGGCTCAACACCTCATGATCAGCTACTCATCCAAACTTCACATTCATTCTCTGGTCTGCTGCTATTTGCAATTGGATTGCTACTGTTTATGGCTGCATTTGTTAAAGATAAAAACTTTCAGAACTTTTTTGCTCAAGGGTGTGTTTTTCTTCATGTTTTGATGGCTGTTTGGCGAGTTTGTTTCGAGATGAGCATTGAGGATCTTGCTATGGATTTGGTTAAACAGGTTGTTGGGGATTTAGCTTTGGCACTCTCTTGGGTCTTTTTTCTCTTGTATTCATGGAGAGAAAAGTATGACTGAAGAACAGTCTTGCAAGCATTAGAAATTGGAGTACTTTGATGTCCATAATTGTGCATTTTGGGGAAAGTTTGGTGTTTTTAACCCATTTTGATCATATGAGTATGTATACATTGAGATCAAACCAATATTTGAAGAAATGTGTCGACATTTCAGAAGAATCTTGTAACATGATGTTTCGGTTCTTTGAATCCTTGTAAGGATTCGATCCATTTATCTAATCCGGTGATGGGACAGAATTTGCTATACTTTTCTTGATATGAAATTTAATAACTATTTTAGGCCGCGTCTCACAAGTATATAATGTTTCTATTGATCTTTTTTATCTTTAAAGTTATAATTATAAATTTATTGATCATTATACCTTCGATCATAGTGCACTGAGTATTTACCTTTTTCAAAACTTTGTATGAATCATATGCATCCATCAAATTTGGTGAATTCGTGAATTATGTTTTGCACGTAGCAAATGGTGGATTAAGTTTGTCAATATATATCTTTTCTCCAAACCTAGCCGGCCCAATTAGTATCAGCCCAGCCCACAAACATCTCCACTTCCCTCACTCTCCAGACTCCACCCAATCCTTTCTGCAACTCCTCTCTCCAACGTCAATGGCGACCTTAACCAAAACCCTAATCTCACTCCCCTCCTCACTCCTCGCCCCTCCCCCTCTCCGCTTCAATCCCCTCGCACGCGTCGTACGTCTCCCGTTGTTGAAAAAATCAGCCTCTACATCTTCTAATGGGATTAGAGTTAGGGCTGCGGTTGACTCCGACTATTCGTCTAAGAGGAGTAGTAGTAATGAGCCGAGAGAGACGATTATGTTACCTGGATGTGATTATAATCATTGGTTGATTGTTATGGAGTTTCCTAAGGATCCGGCGCCGACGAGAGAACAGATGATTGATACTTATTTGAACACTCTTGCTTCCGTTCTCGGAAGGTTCTAGTCTTTAGCTGCTTGTCTCATTTTTTTGGATTTGGATTTGGTTCTGATTTTGTAGTTTCTGGATAAGATTTAGTTTAGTGTGAAGAAGTTGATATGCATTATGCAGTGACTTAAAATTGACGAGGATGAGAGAAGTGGAGGTTTATAATTGTGTTTGTAGGAGTTGTTGTAATTAGAATTGATGTACATGGCACCAGTGGTTGTGATGGTTGTTATTGGGGTTTGAATGAGTTTTGTGGGGCTTGTAGGTAGGTTGAGATTTCATATCATTTTGTATTATGTTGTGAATAATTTGTCTAGTTGTTAGGTTAGGTCGGTGTGTATAAGAATGATCTGTTTGTTGGAAATTTGTTGCATTTAAGTGCTTGTATTGATGTAAAGAGTTTGGAGTGGCTCCGCGAGTCGAATGTTTTGGTTTTAGTTTGTCTGACCTTCATCTCGCAAATTTAATTTAGTTGTACTTGTATAATACTGTTGTACATGGATCATATTTTATGGAGGTCTATGCAGTTTGTCACAATTGTGTTTTAATGCATGACCGAAATCGTTGAAATCAAGGAGCAATAAGCTATATGAGCAGTTTTTAATATTTTGGAAGCATCAAGGATATTGTTCTGTTTGACAACTATCAGCTCTTTTGCCTGTAGTATGGAGGAGGCTAAGAAAAATATGTATGCCTTTAGCACCACTACTTACACCGGGTTTCAATGCACTGTGTCAGAAGAGACTTCTGAGAAGTTCAAAGGTAAGTATATCTATATGCTAGCTTTAGCTCCTTGTATGCTTCCAGCACTTGATAATTAGCGTCTTTAAAAACTGTGATTAGGGTTGCCTGGCGTTCTCTGGGTGCTGCCTGATTCATACATTGATGTTAAAAACAAGGACTACGGAGGTAATTCAGGGTATCAAAGTTCTGTTTCATTCAAAGCATTTCAATTTTGAACATCGCAAATAAAGTGATACCAATGTTTACCTCTTCTTGTATAGGTGATAAATATATAAATGGAGAGATCATACCTGGTAACTACCCTGTTTATCAACCAAACAAAAGAAGGGAATCAAAATACGAGAGCCGACGGTATGAACGAAAAAGGGATGGACCACCTCCTGAGAAGAGAAAGCCAAGACAAGAAGCAAGCAACCCAGAATCCGTCTCTGGATGAGGTATAGCAAATGTACAACAGCACAAGTATTATGTTCTTAAAAAAACTAGTATTTCACAACTCTTAGTTGTGTGGCCTTTGCTATTTGCTCTACTCTTGACTTTATGGTTTTGACGAAATTTGTCACTCCATCACTTCATGCTGTAGAATATCAGGATGGATGGTTCTAGTCTGGGGAAGCTGAAGACAAGTGTGTCTATGGATTGATTGTTAATGTTACTGCCATATAATCAAGGTTGTCCATACACAAGTAGAGCCTTTGTAATCGAAAAAGTTTTGTATTATATAAAATCAAATGTAGTTTTATTTGTCATAGTTGCTTATTCTAGTTTTGATTCTTGGAATCCTTCTAATCAAAAAATTGAATTAATTCAAATGGGTAATGAGAAAGAGATCAGGGAGGACAGTAGCACGCCATCTCAATCATTGATTTTTAAAAATCTAATGATTGAAATTGATAACCGTCATTCTCTATGTATTTTGTTTATTTAATTACCTATTTAATTAAAAAATCAATTTAATCTTAACCGTTAGATCAATCAAAATCAACGGATGAAATCGTGTCCTTCCGTTTTATGAAAATTATTTGTCCTCCGAATCCTTACTCCCAATCTAATTGACTAATTCATTCTACATTTCACACAGCAAGCAGATAGCCCAAATGTACATGAAAAGAAACGCAAAAAGAGTTGCCTCGGATCTCAATCGGCCCATTTTCGAAACCTCCATCCGCCAAAATCGCGCTAACACTCAAACCTTCTCAATTCATCTAGACCGCATATCTCAATTTTAATCAACGGCTGATCAACAATCCGTGTGCTTCTCTCTTGAGTGGCTGAATCACACACCAACCCTCGTATATAAACAAAACTCCATCTCCATAAATAACATCAAAACTTCCGATCAATTTATCTGAAGAAGCATCGACGATGGCCGGAAGAGGAAAGAGCATTGGATCCGCCGCAGCCGCCAAGAAGGCTACATCTCGCAGTAGCAAAGCGGTCTTCTTCCCGTCGCGTCGTATCCAGGTTCCTCAAAGCCGGCAAGTACGCCGAGCGTGTCGGTGCCGGTGCGCCTGTCTACCTCGCCGCCGTCCTCGAATACCTCGCCGCCGAGGTAGTTACAAATCTAGATCCAATTGCTCATCTTTTTATCAATTTTTAAACCTAATTTCAAAATTAGGGCATGAAACAATTGTGATCTGATTTGATGATGAAATTCATATCAGGTATTGGAATTGGCTGGAAATGCTGCGAGAGATAACAAGAAGACAAGGATTGTGCCGAGGCATATTCAACTAGCAGTGAGGAATGATGAGGAGTTGAGTAAGTTGCTTGGAGATGTGACTATTGCAAATGGAGGTGTGATGCCTAACATTCACAGTTTGTTACTTCCTAAGAAGACTGGTGGTTCAGGATCGAAGGCCGGAGGAGATGACGATTAAATAAGGTGTTGAAGATGAAGGCTTATTTATTTCCACATCTAATTTAGTAGTTTGGTTCTTCTTTGGTTGATTTAGAAAGTTAGGTTTTTTGAATTATGATGTGCTTTCTTCTTTTTAGGACTAGTGCTGTTGTGCATAAGTGCTTTAGTGCTCAATGAAAAAGATTATGTTTTGTTCAATTAGGGCATCCGCAGCCATTTGCTCTAGGAGGATGTTCTCCTAGAGAAATTGCTGTTACTATTCATCAAATAGTAACAGCAATTATGCATAATTTACGCAGCCATTTGCTTCGAGAGAAATTTCTCTTACTATTTACAAATAAAATTATTTTTAAAATACTAAAATAATAACATTCAATTATTTGGCCAATTTTTTCAACTAGATTGCGATAAGATTTGAAAGTAAAAGAGATCACACAAAGATAATTTAAAGTTACATAACATTAGATAAAAACCACAATCTAGCAATCGCTGTGAGAATGATAATAATTTGAAAAATGTTCGTCGCGACTTCCTCCTTCACCGTTGTCTTCTTCATCCTCTTCCTCCAAATCTCGTAGAATTGCAGCCTTCCTCTTTGAAAAGTATTTCTTAGACTTTGGAGTCATTAGGTCTGTATTCATTTGCATTATCCTCGTCTCTTCCGCTAGTTTTCTTACATTTGCTTCGCGTTCTTGCATCTTATGGGTATGCTCCATTTGATTTTGAGCAAGCTCGATTTGCTTTTGTTGAATATCCAATGATTTTTTTTGGTTGTCCGCAATTGTTTGTAAAGCATCACTATAGTGGGTAATTGGACTTTTACCTTTTCTTCTTGCTTCTTTAGCCGCTTTCACTCCCGGTGGTCTCACCGGACTTGATGAACTTATAGGGTTACTTTCCGGTGTTGTAAATATCGGATATTCACTCCTAAGATCCGTAGGCATCTCACTTCCATGAAATTCTTCAACGAAAGGACTATCTTCGTATGCATAATTCGGTGGAGGAATTGCTTGTGTCGGTGCAAATGTTTGGTGTGTCTTCACCTCCTCCCAACATTCAAAGTGTATGAACGTTTTCTTTTTTGCCTCAACGTACATGATTTGTGCTTTGCGTATCTATATAAATAATAGTTAAATAAAGATCAAATTTAAAAATATTTAAATAACATAATATTATATTATAAATCAAACTACACACCTCATCTTGCACATTACCGCCAGATTCTGGATTTCTTCTTGCATATGAAATACATGAACCCCATTTAATCAAATTTGGCTTCAACTTGTTCCATCGAGCGATAAGTGCTGATTGAGTTCTTGGCCCCAAACACATAACCACTTCACCGTCACGCACCGACCAATTTGCTATAAAATCGTTGTAGACTTTATCCCACAATTTATCAACTCTTTGCTTGTTGCCGGAAATTGGATCGGTGGATTGACGACAATAAGAAACACATAATTGCACATCTTCGGACATACACCAATGTGTTGCCATTTTTGAAGTAGAGTATGTGAGGAGTAGAGAAATATGTAAGTGTGAAATTGTAGTGTAAAATGAAAAGAATATGAGTTCTAATTTATAGGAAAAAATCAACTTTATCAACATTATTTTTTCTGAGTTTTTTTTAATTTTTTTAATTTTTTTTTAATTTTTTAAAAAATATTTCCGTTGAAAATTAAGCAAGACCGTTAGATCAAATCTCAGATTTGATCTAAAGGCTCACAAATTCTTCCCGTTATTTTCCTACCGTTTGAAGAATCAGCCCATTGGGCCCAAAATTCGCCACTCTCTCCTCACGCGCCATCTTCCTCATTCGTCCACAGCACGCATCGCCAGATCCACTCGCGCGGAACGTTCTCCCTCGATTGCTCGGCGAGCAATCCTTCGCGAACGTTCGTTCTCGGCGAGCAATCCATCCTCTCGAGCATCTGCCGCTGCACACCAATTGAAGAACGTTCTCGCTGCTTGCTCGGAGAGAACGTTACCGCTGCAGATGCTCTCAGTTGTTGCTTGCCAGTTTTCTAATTTGCTACACAACTCTGTCTGGGGGTTTACACGCTGAAAGTATTTAAATGTTTCCGATTGCTGTCACTTAAAGATTGTATCTGCTGCAATGTGTATCAGCTAAATCTGCTTCTTTCCCATGGGAAATACATCTGAGTTGTTCCTTTTTAGGAGTTTGAATGATAAGCTTGTTTTGGTATCGTTTGGGTCATAGTAATTAAGGTATTATTGGTTGCTGGTTGTTCTTTGTTGTAATATGTCATTATGGACAGTCTCAGCTGAATGATGAAGAAGTAAGCAGCAGTGCAAGATAAACATCTCGAGTCAAATAAGCTGGTAGGGATAATTCTTTGATAGTTCCATCGCCTTGTCATTTGTTTGGTTAGTTGAGAAATATATGATTCCTGAAATACAAGGCACAAATGAGGTGGGGAATTCTTTTAAACTACCAACCTATTTTGCTAGCTTTTGTTATTGTTCTGAATTGAGCGTTAAAGCTGCTGATTTCGTTGCTGCGATTGCCTTCCTTAAAAGCTTAAGATGTGCGGAAATTTAATCAATTAAGAACGTCAGAAATTGTTGTTTTCATAATTATCTCCTAACTTGAGGCAATCAATGAAAGCTTATATCAGCACTTAGCAATGCCATTTCCTTTCAGAAACTTTAAACATACACATTTTTTCAGGTACATAGATTCTCATTATGATTAATACTCGATTGTTGTTGTTAACTTATTCAATCAACTGCTGCAAATGTCCATGCTCCGGAGATTCGAATGTGAAACAACAAAACATTTGCATTATACTCTCTTCGTCCCATTATTAATGTTCCATTTTCTTTTTGGTGTCCCAAATTTATCTTTTCATTTCTAAATCTTACCATAAATGGATTTATCATCTTTAGTTTTTCATCACATATTTCTCTTCTCTCTTATTTTTTACCATTTATTATTTATCAAATCACTTTTTTTTCTCTTTCATCACCACACAACTATTTATTTTACTTTTTTTTTTCTTAAAAATCGTGCAAAGAATCAAATGAGACATAAATTATGAGTCGAAGGAAGTAAGAAAAACCAAACATTAGCCAATCGAATCACGCCACACCACTCACTCTGTAAACAATATTATCCTCGTGATTGCTGACGTAATCCCATCAGAACATCAAATTAAAAATCCAATTTTTATTTCTCATAAAACGACTCCAAAGTGCGAAATCAATACCTACCAGAATTTGTTTTTGAGGTTGCTGATGTGATTAAGGCTCTGGGTATAACATGGTGTCGCCTGAGAATACAAATTGGCTGTATGATTATGGATTTGATGCGACGCCGGTGATTGGTTCAGAGTTAGGTGTTCCGGATTCTGGAATCGCTTGGGGCTTGCAGGGTTTGAGCAATGGAACTCGGAATCTGAGGTAGGCTTAAAAATTGGATCTGGGTTTTATTGGATTTTGGATTTGGTTTTGGTTAGAGTTAAGGTTAGGGTTTGGGCATGTGTGTGCTGTGAATTGGATGAGTGGAATGGAAAGCTGGCCAGATTAAGATTTGTGGTTTATGCGTTAGTTAAGGTGCAATTTGGAGGATGGTGATTAGTTAGGGATAATTGATGTATTCATCTTTGTATGGTTTGTGGATCATCAGTAATTCACCAATTAAAAGCTGATTGGAAGCTATGTTACTGAAGACGTGAAGTACTTGATTAGAGTTTTTCTTATCACTTGTGGTGCATTTGTGGATGAAATAATGTAAAAATTCTGAATTTGTTATTTCTTTACCTTCATTGGTTTATCTTTTCGACGAGTCCTAGCTTTTTCATATACTTTAAGAGTAATATTGATATATACTTTGAAGTATCAGAATTTTTGGGAGTAGAAGCCTACCTTAGTATCTGTGGACCGTTGTAGCCGTATTAGTAGATATCGTGTGCTATGCCAACTGAGTGTTGCTGGTTAGGCCAATCAAGCTCACCATTATGCTCCATTTTCATGTCTTAGTGTGGAAATGGAGGGTTCCTTCGAAGTGTCTGATGTGCTGAAGGAAAATGGAAGCAAAAAGAGGTATTCTTCTGTTCCACTGTATTCTGTTAAATGACAATCTTTTAGAATCTACTTTGGAAAAAGTGAGCCTCGTTATAAGCTATCTGCTATGTATTTTGTGATACAATTTATGCACTAAAATGTTGTCTATAACTGAACTGGTCGTCATTTTTGATAATTTGTTTTGGGTCATTTATAAAACGTCATTTTTCTTGGAGTCTTGTTTTATTGCATATTTAAATATATTGATTCTTCTGTTAGCATCATTTTGGTGGCTTTCTTGATTATAAATGTTGGGTTTTAAAGCTAGTTCCAAGGTTAAACTCGCATCCTGTTGATATTTGGTAGTTAAATTCCTATCATATAATGTGTCCTTAGTTTTCCTACCCAGCTTGTCACTCAATTGAGATCACGCACTTCATGAATCTTTTGAAAAGCAAAATCTTATGCATTCATATCTGTTTAGGGTGCGATCTGATTCATGCATTGGAAGTGGAACTAGCTCCAAAGCATGCAGGGAGAAGTTGCGGAGGGACAAGCTTAATGACAAGTACTTAAGAATTCCTGTATCCCTTGTTGGCTTGTTTTATCCTTGTCAATCTTAGCTTAACAGACTTTTGAGTTTTTAGGTTTGTTGAACTGGGATCCATTCTCGAGCCGGGAAGGCCTCCAAAAACAGACAAGGCTGCTATTCTGGTTGATGCTATTCGAATGGTAAATCAGCTGCGCACCGATGCCAAAAAGTTGAAGGATTCAAATTCAAGTTTAGAGGAGAAAATAAAGGAACTGAAGGTATTGCGTTTTCTATCTTCCAAATGGGGTTTATTAGTCATTTGAAGGATGTTCCATTCATCAATTCTGTATGCATACATCACATGACACATGAAATCTACAGGCTGAGAAGACAGAGCTTCGAGATGAGAAGCAGCGGCTCAAGGCAGAGAAGGAAAATCTAGAGCAACAACTAAAGGTCATGAGTACACAACCCACATATCTGCCTCAACCTCCCTCTATCCCAGCTGCCTTCGCTAGTCAGGCTTCTGCTGCATATGCTGCCCAAGGCCAAGCTGCAAGTGGTAAACTAGTCCCATTCGTTGGGTACCCAGGAGTCGCAATGTGGCAATTCATGCCACCTGCTGCAGTCGACACCTCACAGGATCATGTTCTCCGCCCACCAGTGGCCTAGACTTCGTGCCACCATTGATTTAGCTCCAACTCTGTTGTCTCGAATTGTACCATGTCATAGTCTATAAATCTGGACTATATCTCGCTCCTGTAAAAATACTTAATTTCTCTTAAGCTCCAAAGTTGTAAACATGGAATTCCACAGGAAATCCTGCTCCTTAATAAATTTATCTAGTAAAGTCAATGCTATTAACTTCTGCGTTGCATTTAGTAATATCAAAACGGCGACGAGGAGAGACTCCCACGACTTCATATCAAACAATGCCTCAAACCGAAGGCACTATGGTCCTCATCAACACATGGAGTGTGGTTAGAAACCTAGACGTTTATAACCAGGTTTATTACGTCAAGAGACAGAATTTTAAACCGTTGCCTTTCGATCAGTCCGAAGAAATTGCCTTGGGTACATCTTGGAGCTAAAAATAGACATATATGATTTAACCAGTACAAGAAAAGGCCCTCTTATCTCCATCTTCAAGCCTCACCTTCCTCATTACCCATGCCTCAGCCTTTGTCCGCTTCGAAGACCTTTCATAACTTTGTTGCTGTATACTTTGCATGCTTGAATGACATGAATAAATACACAGACTTCATTTTGGTTAGTGTCTATGGACACCAAAACCTGGTGTATACTGAGAAACATTTGATCATTAGCATTTACCAATTGAAGGCTGCTCTGTTCAGCAACAAAAAAACATGACAAGTTTTTGTAATTCTTGTTCCTAATCTCTTTTACATGTCCCAGGGGTAGAATGGTCATTTGAGATTTAGGTTCTTTAATGTTCCAATCTGTACAGCTCACGCTCTTCCTTGTCCATCTTCATCCTTGTCCAATTTCAACCCCAATCGGCGATTTCCCTAGTAAGTGCTTCCTCCAGTTATTTTCATCTGCCGATTGAATACATGCGTTATAAAAAGCTGACCTTTTTAAATTTAACTCCAATTTGCCGCGCCTGGGGTTTTAATTTCCAGTATTTGATTGAATTTCTGGGTCAGTGGGTAGTGAAAAGTTTGCATCTTTCATCAGCATGTTCAAATTTTATTGGGAATTCGAGGTTTTAGTGTTGCATGTTTGTAAAAATGCGTTTCTTAAATCTTGAGTTACCATCAAGCTATTTTGATGTTGATGTGTGTTAATGGGTGATTTGGTTTTTAGGTGATCAAGTGTTGGATGTTGTTATACAGGCGAGTCAGGAACTTTATATAGACTGTGTTGAGGAATGGCGTGCAAAGGGTGTTTGGAGTGCTTGTTGAAGCTTCTTAACTTCTTGTTGACACTCGTGGGTCTGGCTATGATCGGATATGGGATCTATTTGTTTGTTGTGTACAAGCAATCTTCGACTGATACCCTGGGGATCTCTGGTGATGCGGCGCAGTTTGGCAGACCATTAATGATGGCAGTTTCTTTGAACTCGAGCATTTTGGATAATTTGCCCAAAGCATGGTATATTTTCTGCATGTTTCCGGCCTTTGATATGGTTTTTAAAGTTTTATGTGTGATTCATGTTGCAGCTGAGGCATGATATCGCTTTTCGATTAGGTCCCATGCAGATACTAATCTTGGTACTTGAGGAATTACTGACATATTTTCTATTTTAATACTTAAGAAATTGCTGAAATTATAAGCTTGATGCTTTGTTGCATCTTAGTTTTTTAGTTTTATTGGATTGTAGCTTTACTCTGTAAATTTGTGTGCATCAGTTAGAACGAGAGAAGGTCAACAGCCTCGACACTTGATTCAATGGTGGTTGGGGATCTTTTCTTAACAATTATCAAAATTCACACAGAAGTAATGTCTTAAGTTGCGACGTTTGTGTTTGGCAACATATGAAAGAGATAAACATTTTAAATGTCTATCTTAATCCTTTTAAGGGGTGCAGTTTGCATGTATAGTCGTCCACTACTGTTAAATGCATTTTATGCCTAGAGAGTTTGTTGTTATTGTTAAAAAGAATTACCAAATTTTTTGTTACGATTACTGTAAGCTTGTATTTACAAGCTTAAGGGGAGCCAATGTATGCGGCTGATAAAGTATAGCATGCCTCTAAATTGTCATTCATCCACTTTATATGATGTTTGATCAGCGTGCTGTGTTAATTTTACAGGTTCATATACTTGTTTATTGGAGTAGGAGCCATTCTGTTTATCATATCTGTCTTCGGTTGCATAGGAGCTGCTACAAGAAATGGATGCTGTTTAAGCTGTGTATCCTCTACATTGTGAATTTTTAGCAGAACATGAATGCGGACCAATATTTGTTACCTTTGCTAACTGTAAATTCTTAAAAACAGATTTATTTCTTAGATTGCTTCTCGACTATGTTTTTCTTGACCTAACCACAGTACTCGGTATTGGTAATCCTGATAATCCTAGTTCAACTTGGGCTTGCTGCTTTCATCTACTTCGACAAAAGTTGGGAAGCTGTAAGCACTGAAAAATCTCCTGTTCTTCTTTGGGTCCTTTTACATATAAGTTTAATATTTTCATGTGTTATTCATTACAGGAGATCCCAACTGACAAAACTGGAGACTTTGACATGATATATGATTTTCTCAAAGCACATTGGAACATAGGAAAATGGGTTGCTCTTGGTGCTGTCATATTGGAGGTACGGGCAGTGATATTTTAACTCGTAATTTTATAGGTTATATGTTATATGTTTGGGAACATTGTGGTTGCTGATTAAAGAATAAGCCAAAATCAGTTTAAACTATTTCTGACAGAAATCGATCCACACACCTCACTCATGACTAGTTATTGACTTTGGATTGCTGCTGTCAAGGACCCACTTATGTATGCAAATAGTTGTTTTCCTTGTGGTGATTGGTGGTGACTTTGTGTGAATAAATGAATGTGCAGGCTCTTGTGTTTTTGCTTGCACTAATAGTAAGAGCAGCGAATAGTCCAGCCGACTATGACAGTGATGACGAGATCATCAATGCAAGACAAAGTGCCAGACAGCCATTAATCAGGCCTGCACCCCCTGCAACTGGTGTTCCTGTAGCTGGTGCTCTTGATCAAAGGCCTGGCAGAAATGATGCTTGGAGTACACGAATGAGAGAAAAGGTATGTGGTCGATCATGACACTGTTAGTGCTATATGATGCTACCAATAAAATAGAAAATGTTATTTTCATTGTCCTGATGTGGTCGATCATGACACTGTTAGTGATCATGACACTGTTAGTGGTCGATCATAACTTTTTAAGAGTTAGGTCTGATGTATGGCACTGTGCTTGCCTATTAAATATAATCTCTATCAAATGATTGTTTCATAGTCCTTTTTAATTGTTCTTTGTTTGTTTCTTCAAGTATGGGCTTGATACCTCCGAGTTTACATACAACCCAGCCGAAGCAGGCCGGTTTCAGCCAGTGACTGCACAGCCCACTGAAGAAAAGGGGCGTTGTACTATCATGTGAGGATCCCACATCTATTCCACGGTAACTATCATTTTGATCTGATTGAGAGATGTAAAAAACAGCGTGTGCAGTTTCCAACTCATGTGACGTGATGTGAGTAGTCTGCGGGATAACATAATATCCCGTCTGTCGAGTCTGCCTTATTTTAGATTGCTTCCTTTCTTATGTTTATAATTATAAGTAAAACTCTGTGAGTCCAGACTGATAAATAAATTCTGTCTGTTGATGTTTTGGTTGTATAAATATTGGTATCAAATATGTACAGGACCTGTTAAATTAATTCAATCTGAAATGATCGATGATATGCTGGAAGCTGCAACTCATGCAATTCATATGTTTTTCATTAATTATATGCTATTGCGATTTGCTGTTTTCTGAGACACTGCTTGTTTGTCCAAGCACTCTAGTAACCTTACAAAAGTGGTGTCCTTTTAGTTGATAGAGCCGGATTACAATCCAGAAAAGCTCAAGAGGGCGGCGAGCGTTCCTTATCAAGCACTAGCTGGAACGACAGAGACTAGAGAGCCATCCGTATACGGTTAGGCAGCAGTATCATCTATATCTTTGTTGCATTATCATAACTGGTTGCATATCCACCAATCATTTTTGATGGGAAAATCTTGCCAGTCAACTATTTCCTTTTCCGTCCTTTATATGGCCAACTGAAGTGCACCTTCCTGATGAATTAAATTCTCATTTTTGTCGTGTCTTTTGTTGCTAGAGGCCATGACCCTTAGAAAACGATACATTGCTAAATACCACCTGTATTTTCTTCATATTTGGCAGCTGCATTTTCATTAGTCTTTTGCACACATGTCGAATACTATTCAGAATTGCGCACTTGGTAACTCTGTTCATTCGACATCTAATGTTAATGTAGATGATACAGTTTATCGATGCTAGTAAATAAAATGTTGATGAAGAGTTAATCTGATGCTGAAACTAATTTTCCAGCTGGTTAGGACATGCTCGACCCAGCCAAGAAATGTAGCTTCTAGGAGATCCCCATGCTACATTTTTGATGCCCACCTAGGAACTAGTGGATCAAATGCTGAGTTAATAACTAGTTGGAAAGTGGAAGTCCCTCTCCATCTTCTTGTTTCATTTTGCCTCTTTGTGGTCCAGACACACACACAAGTCGACTTAGCCTGTGATTCATGCCAGATTTTGTATTCATCAGGCTTCCATGATTGTTTGTAGTCATTTTCTGAATGTATTTTGCTTCTTGCCTTCTGCAGCTTATCACACTGACTCATCCAGACCAAATGCTGCATTTTGATCACTTTGCTCTGTTCAGATGTCTCAACATAATCATTCATGCTCATTGCAGTTGCCAAATTGCATAAAATAACCAGCTGAGCAGCAGCTCCATATAACCGTTGGATAAAAAAGAAACACTTTTGCCGACCTGCTAGACATTTCCATACTGTTGTTCACTTTCCGCAAAGGATATTCAAAAAGGAATGTTCCTTTTGTAAAAAGTAATAGACAATTCAACTGAATGTCAACTATTACACCTGAAAATCGACTTACAGGTCATAATTCAATATATATTAGCAACATATATAACTATCAAATCGGATTTGTTTTGTTTCATAAATCAAGTAATTAACATGGTCAATAATTTCCATAAATACATTCCTTCACATACCCTTTTGGTGATTTTCTTCATCAACCTTATCATCTTACTAAATTATATATTCAAGATACTTCCCAACTGTGAGCCAAAATGCACACGTCGGTATACATCTAAAAGGCTATGAAATCAAACCGTCCAGCCAATAAACTCACCTCACAGCTGTTTACTATCAGGTCAGGATCATTGTCTTATGCGTCGAGTATTTTAGTATCCTTTAAAATCCCTGCAAAAATAAAATACATAATTTGCTTTAACTAGTTTATCATAGGTGGATGACAACATTATCGTAACCAATCAGAATCAACGAAAAATATCTTACTTGTAAATAAAAAAACCCTGTGTCCGGAAAAGCCAGAAATTTGCATACTTACTCCTGACCCTTTGAAATGTTAGTGACACTGCTGACAAAGATTTTGGCCTCAGTTGCATAATACAATAATAAGCTCGTTTATGCTCACCAATTTTAAAGATCATTGGCTGATGTTGTGCAAACTTTGGTATTATAATGGAAACTGGCTGATTACTGAAAGCAACAATCGCACTAGATTGTTCTTGACAGATGCGACTTGACAAGTTGAGGCGGTAAACATCTGGCGAACCCCATCACCTTTTTGTGTCTTTTCTGTTTGTATTGATATCCTTCACTGACTTTCTGTAGCACTATGCCATCACTAGGAAGCTGCCCAAGATATTACTTGGCCACCCACTGGACGAGGACTAGATATAAATATGTATGAACGAGGACTCAAATAGTTCAAGTCTAGAGATATTCAACATTAGCTAGCTGGAAGGTCAGAGAGCAGGTGGTATGAAAACCAAAGGATCAAGGCATCAAGAGGCTTACTGGCCTTCCATTGTGATGAAGAAATGGTTGAACTTGAATCCCAAGGTGCATGATTTTAGTGAAGATGAGGTTGACACTGAGAGCGAAGATGAAGGTATGCTTTTTTGCTATCTGGATGATTTTTCGACATCCTTTGCCCTTCCATCTTCTCTGCTTGATTCAAATATTTCATACCATTTTCACTCAGGCTATACTCAGCAACGGAAAGTAAGTGGCCAGAGAGGTCAGGAACGCGTCTCCAGAATGAAAGAGAAGATGGTATCAGCTCGTGCAGCCCCTACTACAGGCAAGCAAGCTAAAACTTTTCCATTTTCAAACTTCAACTTGCTTAAGAGACAATTTATAAATCTGAATATTCTTGTTTTCTTTCAGGTGTGCCGGAGAAGAACTTTTCTTTGGGACACAGAAGAGGGAACTCAGAAACTCTTCGAGCTCAGTATATAAACACCAAAGACGTCAGGTACTAAATATGCAACCATATGAAGATGGAAGGCACTTATAACCAAGACTTTGCGCGTGAATGAATATACTGAGCACAATTCTTGCAGGGTGACAGTTGGCACATGGAATGTTGCTGGCAAAGTTCCAAAAACTGACCTTGAGATCGATGACTGGTTATGCATGGATGACCCAGCAGATATATTCATTCTTGGGTTAGCACTTAGCATTCCTCTCATAAATCTCCTCCCATTTTTAAGATACTGAAACTTACTTAACGAACCTTGAACTGCCGTTTGCTTTTGTTCAGGTTTCAAGAAGTTGTTCCTTTGAGCACGGGGAACGTGTTGGGAGCCGAAGATAACAAACCCATCCCAAGATGGGAGGGAATAATCCGCAGAACGCTGAACAGAACACTTGAAGCTGAACTGAATCCCAAAAGTTATACTGCCCCGGCATCTCCGATTTAAACACTTCTGCAGAGCCAGTTATTGTGGATGAGGATGATGTTACAGTTACAGCACTGGAGACTTTGAGCAACCACTGCAATGGTTCTGAATTTAGGACAAAGTTAGACTGGCCTGAACGACCCCTCGATACCACCCCTATAATTTCATCCAACTCATCTGTGCTGAGGCGAGCATTGAGCTGGTCAGAAAGACAAGGATTATTACTACATGAGGAAAATCTGTTGATTCAGAATCCATCTTGCCTTGAGGTTAAGCTAAACGGGGTCTAAAGAGAGTGCACCATAGTTCCGGGGATCTCATAACATGGGGTCAGAAGCATGAAAAACTAGAAAAGCCTGAATCTCCACCTGATAATCCAATAGACAATTTTCTTGAGCTGAGTGAACCTTTTGGGGATACTACTGATACAGCAGATGATATCATGAGTTTAGACCAGAATCTGAAGTCTCGTCCGAGGTTTGTTAGGATAGTCAGCAAGCAGATGGTTGGGATATATGTGTCCGTATGGGCTCGAAGAGGCTTGAGGAGGCATATCAACAACATAAAAGTCTCACCGGTTGGGGTTGGACTAATGGGTTACATGGGAAACAAGGTAACACTAAAAAGCTAATATCAGTAATATGCGCTCTATGCTTCCTTGGCAGGCTGCGTACCTGATCAGACCTTTATTTATTTTTCATGACGCAGGGGTCGGTTTCTGTGAGCATGTCTCTATATCAGTCTCGAATATGCTTCGTATGTTCTCATCTGAGTTCAGGACATAAAGAAGGAAATGACCAAAAGCGTAACTACGATGTAAATGAAATTTTACGACGTACCCGCTTCTCATCTGTATTCGGAGGTGCACAGCCCCAAACAATTCCATCACACGAGTAAGCACATTTCCTACTCAAATTTTATGATGTAAAATATCTTCTGTTTCTTATCTTGAATGGCATTTTTCTACCATCCTCAGTCAGGTCTTCTGGTTTGGTGATCTGAACTATCGCCTCAACATGCCTGATGCTGAAGTGCGGAAACTTGTAGCTGGAAAACAATGGAATAAACTCATCAAGAGTGACCAGGTGAGATTTTTTACAGCTTTCAGCTGAGAGCTATAAATTCAACATAAATTTAATTTACGTCGCTAACTGTAAATGATTGATCATATCTTGCAGCTACGAAGAGAGCTATGTAGTGGTCGTGTATTCGACGGATGGAAGGAAGGACTAATAAACTTTGCGCCAACATACAAATACGGAATAAACTCAGATAATTACGTTGGTGCAAATTTAAAAGAAGGCGAGAAGAAAAGATCTCCAGCATGGTAATTTCAACATACCTATACTCACATTCTTAATCTCCGAGTACACAAAAATTTCAGCTTTTTATAAATGACTTCGATCCATTATGCAGGTGTGACCGAATCCTTTGGCTAGGGAAAGGCATAAAACAATCATCCTACAAACGTTCAGAAATAAAACTGTCAGATCATCGTCCAGTGAGTTCAGAATTTATACTCGAGGTTGAAATCTTAAACCAGCGAAAGTTACAGAGAGCGCTAAACTACAGCAATTTACCAATTACCTTTGATGAAGATACTGAGTTAGAATTATAGGTATTTATATACATAGAGAAGCGGACAGCATTACCAGCAATGTATAAGATGATCCTATAGCGAACAACAGAGTTCATGTATCTGAAATTCATAGTAGTAGCACTTTAATAAGCACATGATGATGTAAATTACATTGCAAAACAGCCTTTTACAATTATTTGAAATGAACTCTGCGTCTTAATCACTTTCAAAATTGAAATGCATGATATCAACAAATATACAAAAGGTGATTGAAAACAGGAACAAAGCCAATGTAGCAATATTATACCCTAGTTTCAACTTTAGTTTTCAACAAGGACAAGAGTTGATTTCTATTAATTTAACTGTTGATATTCCCTCGCTCTCAACTACCCTGCATTTTGCAAATTCAATCACCTAATTCACTATAAAAAATTAATCTCAATGCTATATCATTTAAATCATCGATCGAAATGATATCCTCCGTTTCACAAAAATTATGTGCATCTCTAGAACTTATATATTCAAGAATGACAAACCTAAATGATAAAGAATCCTGTGATGACTCAATTCGCCGGAAAATCACTGAGAGCCGGTGAGCCTTTTCTGTCATCAACAGACAAGCGTCTCGGCCTGTACCGCCTTTACCGGTAAAATGCATTGCTTCGGAATAAATTGCACCGATCACTCCTTTGTTCGTACGTCACTCAAGCCGGAAGTCGAAATGGGCCTGGGCTGAAATGAAAATGGGCCATGACCCGTACCCGAACCCGAACCCGATTTATCCACTTCTTCTCGCTCGTCTCTCTCCTCTGCCTCGCTGCTTTTCATTCTCTTTCTATCCTTTCGTCATCAGCAGCGCCGCTCGTTCCGTGTGAAAGTTTCAACTTGCAGGGTGAGTGTTTGCTTTTCGTTCTCAGTTTCATTTTTTTTTATTCGATTTTGTAGGGTTTAGTTAATTTGATTTGATTGAATTGACTGTACTTCGTTTAATCGGATTTAGATGTGTTTTTTTATGGTTGATAGATAGGGTTTTTGGCAACTGAAATTTGGGTGATTTTTGAGCTGTGAAGTTGTCAATTGCTTTTCTTTTTTGGTTGATAGTTTTGTTTTTTAGAATGAGGTTGTTGCTGGCATTTGAAGCAAATGATTTGAGGGACATGTGAAATTGGAGTGTCATTATGTGGTGAAGGGATTAGTGAGATTGAATTTGCTTTTATGGTCGTGGTTTTCATTTTTAATCAGAACCAAGGATTAGGATTATGTCATTTTTAAAAAAATTGTACCGGATGGTGTTTGAGATATTTGGAGTGTCGTTTGCGATATCTGTTTCAGCTGTTTTACTTATCAGTAAAGATTTCGTATGTTTATTAAATTACTGAGGTTTTGGATTTATTGATAGAACTATTTTTTAGCTGAATTTTGTAATTGTATTTTCATACAGATGGATAGAGAGAAGCTTATGAAGATGGCTGGTGCTGTCCGCACTGGTGGAAAGGGAAGTGTACGAAGGTAACTATATATTTTTAGGTTCATGCATGATTGCATGTTGGTAGTTAAGATCCTTGTATCTCTGATCACTATGTGTGCGATGCTGGGAAATTCTGCCCAGTACTGCTGAATCATTTGCTTTTATACCTGTCCTTTCTGTCACAAAGCTATAACCTGTTTTTGTTGTTTAGTTGAACATGTATTTCGTTGCTATATTTTCAGTAAGCTTACTTCAGCTTATATCTGGTTGCAGAAAGAAGAAGGCTATCCACAAGACCACAACAACCGATGACAAAAAGCTTCAGAGTACATTGAAGAGAATTGGGGTGAATTCCATACCAGCTATTGAAGAAGTCAACATCTTTAAGGATGATGTAGTCATCCAGTTTTTGAATCCTAAAGGTAAACCTGACCGGGAGTTTTCGTTTTTCAAGCTTTCACTAAGTGGAATCTCTGTCACATGAGTTACATTTTTATTATTTTTCAGTTCAAGCTTCCATTGCGGCTAACACATGGGTTGTTAGTGGCTCTCCTCAGACAAAGAGTAAGTTACTTGCACATTTTCTAGTTTAATAAGTATTATTTTATGTGGTACAGAGGATTTAAATGCTCCGTGGTGTGTGATATCTTCAATTCAATCTGTTCAGCCTTGATGTTTTCTTCAAAACATTAAGCATTGTCATTCATCCGAACCCTTGTCGATAATAAGTTTCTTTACTTGAGTTACTTATGAACCATGCCATATTGCCATCATTAAAATAAGTTTTTTGTTTAAGTAATAGTACTCACTTATTATCAACTGGCTAACTTTTTGAGTTACAAGATTGGCATTCTTCTAACATATTGTTTTTAACGCTTTTTAGAGCTGCAAGACATTCTCCCTGGCATTATCAACCAACTGGGTAAGAAATCACCACCATCTGTGAATCCTTCACAATTCTACTATACTCAAACAATACTTTCAATGTTTTCTAGAATTGCATATGGTGTTTTCTGCAATTTTCAGAAACTCAATTGTAAGTATTAATATGCAAACACTATAATTGATAAAAAAGTTAACATAGGTAGTTGATTGAAATCATATTGCATTGTAAGTGTGGTTTCCTGGAAAAATTAGTTGGAGGGATAAAAAACTCAGTTATAGTTAGAAGGGTGTTTCCGTGATTAACCATTTTAAATAACTATATCTTTTATGATATTTTCAGGACCTGATAACCTGGACAATCTAAGACAGCTAGCTGAGCAGTTCAAAAAGCGAGCAGCGAGCACTCCCGCACAAGCATCAATACCAGAGGGAGATGAGGACGACGATGAAGTCCCTGATCTGGTCCCAGGAGAGACATTTGAAGCTGCTGCAGAGGAACCCAAATCGTAGACATCCTCGCTCTTTCAAATAATTATGTGCCAATCAAGTTCTGCCTGTTTGGTTTCCCAATGTTTTCATATTACTTTTTCCTTCTTCTCTCGACTTTTGAAGCACTCGTGGCTAATGATTTGGATTCTGCCCCAAAAATCTCCAAAGGAAGCTAAGTTATTTTATCTTGAACTTGAATTAGTGTGAAGAAGGACATAACAATGTCTGTACTTTGGAATTTTGATTACTTTGGATCAGCGTCCAGCTAACCCAATGGGAATCCGCTTAACACGACGTCGACTTTCGCGGACCGAGTGTTGACTGTTGACACTTGACAGTAAAAGCCACTGATCCACTTGCAACGATGTCGTTTTCAAACATAGAATGCGAAACTATCTCGTCAATGTATACGGCATGGACGTGTTACTCGAAAGCCAATCGGATTCGGAAGTCACTTAAACATTAAAAAACGACATCGCCTATATGTATAAATATAAATATCGTATTATTGAATAGTCAACTCGAACGCGTAACAGATTCCGAAGCAATCAACCGAATCCGATCAACATGGCTCAACCAAGACCAGCGGCGGACGAGATCGGAAAAGCCGCCGTAATCGCTCAAACTAGGCGGAAGACAACAGCAGGGACGAAGTCATGGTTAGTAGTGACTGAATCAGGTCAACATCTGGAAGAGGTCGGAAAGCAGACGATCATGGCTAGAACGGGATTACCTGCTCGTGATTTGAGAGTGATGGATCCGCTGTTGTCGTATCCATCTACTATTTTGGGAAGGGAGAGAGCTATTGTTGTTAATTTGGAGCATGTGAAAGCGATTGTTACTGCTAAAGAGGTGTTTATGGCTAAATCGACTAATCCGTTAGCTGTTGAGTTTGTTCAGGATTTGCAGCTTCGTGTCGCCTCTTTAGATAACGGCATGCCGAGGCCAGAGGTGATGATCTTTTTATTTTTTTATTTCGCATATTATATGACTCACTCACACCTTAACAATAGAAATAATTATAGCTCAAAAGAGGGTAAAGTGTTCAGGACTACTGCAGTTTATACTTATTAGTAATATGTTATTGGGGAATGGAGAATTTATGGAGACGTGAATGATTTGCCTTTTGAAGTTTAGTGTTTTGATTGTGAAGGTGCTGGATGGAGGTGGCTTAGAGGATGTAGCATATGGTGCTAGGGGGTTTTCTCCATTGAACAAGTCGAAGGGAGAAGGTAATGAAATTGACACAGTTGGCAACAGTAAAGAGCTGGTTCCACGAGGTCCGAAAGTGTTGCCGTTTGAGTTTAGAGCACTTGAAGCTTGTCTCGAGTCTGCCTGCAAGTGTTTGGAATCTGAGGTTTGCATGTTATACTTATTTATTACTGTAGTACGGTGCTTTCGATAGAGTGGTCAGGTTTTAGATTGCTAGCTGTAATTGTGGAAACTTAACAAATTGAGGCCAAGCATATGGTGTCGGGGGATATTTGCATCTTGAAAAAAATAGTTAAGACCTATGTAAACTATATTAAATACACTGGAAAACTTACCCTTTATAGAATTACCCTCAAAGTTTTTCTATTTGATTTTCTATTAGATTGTTGTTCCATATTATCTTTGATATGATCTTTTAAGTGCTAAATATTAAGCTTCATATTTTGAACTGTGTATGTGACTGTTATCTTTTAACGGCATTTCTTTTAAGCTATTCATAAAATTATTTGAGAAATTGGTTGATGAATTTTTTATACCTTTGGCAGACTCGTACCCTTGAGCAGGAGGCATATCCAGCCCTTGATGAACTTAGTTCCAAAGTCAGCAATCTTAATCTCGACCGTGTCAGACAAATTAAGAATCGTCTAGTCGCCATATCTGGACGTGTACAAAAGGTATAGTTTGATACTTTTGTTAGCATATTACTTTGGTCATGTTTATTTTCTTTCCTCTTATGGCGGCTCTGTTCTGGAAACTAAAGTTAAATAGATCATGCTGGCTGCTGCATTTATAACAATCTTTCCAGCAAAAGATGATTTAGAATTACCATTTGGTACTGAGCCTCATGTTTAATATGTATATGCCTGGCTCTGTTGATTGCCCGTGCTGTATGATTGTTTCTTGTCTAATTGAATTGAAATTTATAGGTCAGAGATGAACTTGAACACCTTCTTGACGATGACACTGATATGGCCGAAATGTACTTAACGGAGAAACTACTTCAGCGTTCTCTAGATCAGATGTCATCTGGAGAGGATGCAGACAATGACAACATCAAAGATGAGAATGAAAGGTGAATAATGAAAACTTATTAGAAGTTATCACACAAGCCACTCATTTTTAGTTTCAATGAATTTTTTTTACTGATGTTGTTCACTTTGTGAAGTTTTATGTCATAAGTTCACAAATCCTATTGTGAAAAGTATTCGCTGTAAGCTGCTTGTTTTGAAGATAATTTGTCTAATCTGTCTTCACTAACAATGCTGTTCACTAACAGGAAGGAAGACTCTGATAATGCTTCATCTGTCTTTGATGGAGTAAAGCCGAACATCCAGGAGCTAGAAATGCTTCTAGAGGCTTACTTTGCTCAAATTGATGGAATTTTGCAAAGACTTTCAGATGTAAGTTTTCTTCATGTTTTCATTTTCATTTTCTCCCTGAATATTGTCCGAGTTGAGTCTAACATCAATTTATCCAGATGAATGACTACGTTGGTGATACTGAAGATTGCATCAACATTATGTTGGATGAAAAGCAAAATCAACTGCTACAAATGGGAGTAATGCTGAGTATAGGAAACATGATCTTGAATGCTGGTATTGTGGTTGTCGGGTTGTTTGGCATGAATATTGCTATTCCTTTATTTGATGGAAAGCCTATTCAGTTCTGGTCAACAGCACTTGGCACAGCAGGTACCTGTCTTTTTGCATACCTTATATCTATCAAATGGTGGGCTACCAAGTACAAGTAGACAAGAGAATTCCCACGGCCACCTGCGTAGACTTATTTTGCTACCATATGTTTAATTAGGATGACAATTTAAGTTTCTAATATTATGTTTGCATTAATTTCCCAAATGAATCTGTTAGCAATGTTATTATGTTGATCAAATGGTCCATATATGCTAGTATGCTACCCTGTTCATACTTCACTTATCTGCTCTGGCCATAAATTTCATATTCCTAGTGATTTCAATTTTCAACGCTTAAGTGGTGGAAGAAGGGTTGTAAGGATTAGGGTTTTAGAAATATAGTAACGTAGTTGGTTTCATTGGAGACTGATTTGACTTGACCTGTGTCTTTTTACACGTGCATATGTGCATTTAAAACCGTTGGATGTGGCCGAGTTGCAACAGAACTACACTCTACAGTAATATGTTGAATAATAGCTTAGTAAAAGCTTGTAATGCACAAAGCATTGTAAGCTGTAACCCACACGCACAAAATATTACATCGCCGACGAAAGTCAAAATTTATATTCACTACGCGTTGGAGGTTCTCAAGGATGAATGAGTTTATCTACTTTTGGTTGAGTTGTTATTAAACGGGTTCAGTTTCACGCTTCAATTGAATTTCTATGCATGATTTAATTTATATTTTGCGGATATGATTCTTTGATATGTATGGTAAATCATGATTATTCGCGTTTTCAATCCTTCAAGAAAGTCCTTACACATATGTGTTTTATTATGCGGATATGATTTGTAGTGCTCGTTTTTATCTTAATGGATGTACTTTTTACACGTATGATAGTTTTTATTCACGTCTTCAATTTTTTGAAAGAGTTCTGATGCATATTTACTTTAGTGTGAATATGATTTGTAGTATTCTATTTATTTTTATGGATGTAATTTTTACACGTATGATAGTTTTTATTCACGTCTTCAATTCTTCGAAACAGTTCTGATGCATATTTTCTTTAGTGTGAATATAGTTTGTAGTTTTCATTTTTATTTTATGGATGTACTTTTTACACGTATGATAATTTTTATTCACATCTTCAATTCTTCTAGAAAGTTCGCGTATGCTCCTATATAATCTCCACTATTCTCATTCACTCTTCACTTGTCTTTGATTCTCTCCTAAGTCTCTCATAGTTCCAATTTCTTTAGTGTTTCTTCTCAATTCACACCATTGTGTCTCATGAGTTTCGATAGTGAGCCTCTTGTTAATACTTTTTCAACCTAGCCCACCATGCTTATGATTATGAAAATCAAACACAAAGGAAGCCGTTCACGGCGAATTTGTCCCGACATAGATCAAGAGATGGAAAATATTTATATGATTGAAACCGATTTTACTATCGAATCAATAATCTATCAGAAATCCAAATTGTAAGTATTTTTCATTTACTTCGATTTGTTTACAAATATTTCTCCATCTATTTACTGATGAATTTTTCAAGTCGATATCGAACACCATTTTATTTACTAATATAAAATCTTGTATTTACTTTTTGTTTTTGCGATCAGATTGAGTAGAATGTGGAAGTCCACGAAAAGTGGAATACTTGCATCCTGACTGGCGCTTGTGCTTTCAGTGATTTCATTGGTGAGTAAAATAATTATTTAGATACAAAATTTAGATATTTTTGAATAAGTTTTTCTAAATTGGTGGATCGATCATATTATAGGATGCAGTTGTGTCGGAAAAGACAACGCAGTACCTTCAATGTTGAGAAATCCAACAAATTAGTCTGAAATGAAAGACGATGAGAAATAGTATCCAAAGTATTGAGAAGAGAAGATTAGAATATGATTATGCAGATGAACAAAATTCCAATCTATGTTTAACAATATTTCTAGATATTTTTGTATATAAAAATGATTGTTGTAATTATTTTACAAAACTCTTTATTGTCTCATTTTTTCTTTTGTAATTACTAATATGGTTAGCTTTATCAAAATTAGTCATTTTATTTTGTCATACCATTCTACACAAAAATAAGTTTCACATGATCCTATCCCCTTTTTATATTCACATAAGGAGTCTTATTGGAAGGGGAATAGTTAATGCTATTCGAGTAGATGCATGGTTGATCGTAATAGCTTACAAATCACGTCAAACATATGTGACCATATTATTACAGTATGACATACTCAATCGAATTAATGGATAGAGTATATTGAGTACGTAAACCGCAAACGAAGATTATTAATTGACAAAATTAAGGGACATTCGCTAGCAGGAATATATATTTCCGTAAATGACTCCTTTGTGCAGTTTAGAAACCGTGGTGTAAACAATTACAAACACTTGAGAAAATAATTTAAGCCTACACGTTCAGTGAATTCAATCTATTTCAGTGTTCATTTTTTCTACATTCTAATTTGTGTCAGTCAAGCAAATGCAAGATATACACAGCAAAAATTAGGATGTTGATTCTATGATACTATGATCTGGTCATATGCATTTGACATGTCTGTGCAAAAGCTCTGCAATACACTGAAAACCTTAACCAGACAATTTGTCAGGCAACTTGAAGCCACAGATTTCACTTGGTCCAACACTTCAGCATGAGCTGCCTTAAGCTCCTCAAGATTTTTCTTTGCTGTGTTGAGCTCTTGTTCACGACCTGCTTCTTTATGACTCTCCACGTACCGGGTGGAGGCAGAGGTGTAGCCTTCCAGGAATTCCCTTCGAAGCCTCAGTGCGTGTTCCTCATTTTGCTTTGCACATAAATTGTGTAGAGCCAAAACAAATTCTTCTAAAGCTTCGGAGACTCTTGAAACTGAAGTGTTTTCCAAAGCGTGTTGCCAATTGCAGGAGAGGATGTAAACATTATGATTTTCAATCGTGCGTGATAAGGATGGCTGGGCCATCGCTTCCTCATAATCTTTCGCTTCCTTCCTGAACTTGGCGAGCCACTCGACCAAGAAAGTGGCAAAGGCTTTTTGTGTCTTGAGTAGATCAGAGAGGCCGTCACGCCACTTTAGGACCTTTAATTTTAGATTCTCTGTGTGCTTTATGTCCAAGTGCAGTGCAATCATTGCAACATCGTGTTGCTCTTTAGCATCCACTACTGCTTGGACTTGGCTTTGATGGCACTGACTCAAGGACTTCCACATTCTACTCAATCTGCCCAAGGTATATGCAAAAGCGATATGAGAACAGTAGGCACGAGCAGCCTAAATATGCAAGCATGAGATCGTAAAAGTCCAAATCAGATAACCTCTTATCAACAAATGCAAAGACAAATTGAAGCAGAATGTCTTACAGAGTGTCTCTCTATATACGTTAAGTCCTCCATAGATCAATAACTTGTGATATAGTTGTCAAAAGGCAGACAAACACCATATAATCTGACAAATGATGACATCAAATAATTTGATTTAGTTAGAAACACATACCCATGAATCAATCTACTAATTTGGGGATACAATTCCTCATCCGTTGCCTGATGTATGCGTCTTGACATTGCATTCACTGCTGATACTGATACATCAATTTCAGAGAGCAGTTTTTTTATCTTTGATTGCTCAGTTTCAAGTTTTCCAGGCTCAGCACCTTTATTTTCCAGCATTTGACTTCTTTTGCATAATTTTTCGTATTCTGCCCGAAGCTCCTCTTCAATCTAAATTCATGATATCAGACTAATATCTTTGCGGGCAATGCAATGATCACAAGATAAATAAATTTAACATGCCGCAACACATGAAAAAAGTTTTCAATCTGATCCAACACCAAATCTTACCTTGACCTCTTTATATAGTTTCTTCTCCCATATGTATAGCTTGTCCAGAGTTGAAGTCATCATTCCGTTGTTGTAAGAGATCTCTTTGACTATGTAACTACTTTTTCCATTGCCGGTCTTCTTGAGTATTTTACCAGCCGATTTTTTACACTGCTTGTATGTCGTCTGCAAGCTCACAGTTGAAGGTGCAACTGCACCAATGGTTGTGTTGCAAAATCCTGCAAGAAATAGAAACAAATACGTTATTTGCGTTGGTTAATATCATTTTCACCACCTTTCACAAATCAAATAAACAAAGGCATCATCTCTATAAATCCAATGTTTGGCTTAGACTGGCATCAACTATTGAACAATCCACTCGTTAGATTATATTTACACCCGCTATGCCAAACCTACTCTTCATAACAGAACCCGTTGGCAGATAAGGTATTTTCTCAGCCTCTAGAATTTCAGCGACTTCTTTACCGCTGTTGTAAGCAGTCAGGAATGCATGATTTATCTCCTGAACTATTTTGAAAATGTCAGTAATAGGAGGCTTAAGCAATAAAGCCTTCTCAGAATGACTAGATGATTTAGCCTCGTCGATGATTTTATCATCAGGTACATTGTTTGTAATAGCAACATTATCATCCTTTTCTACGGAAGTATTTACACGGTCCATCTCTTTTCCTTGCGTGTAATGGTTACAATCTTTGCCTACTGCCATATCTTCTCCATCAGATTTTACTGGCTGCACATCGGGATGAGTATCCCTGACATCTTTGGACATGTTAAACGGTTCTTTTGGTGAATATTCTCCAATCTCTTCCAAAGGAGGGATTCCTTCTTCTTCTCGGACGTAATTTAGATAAGGATACTTGCTTCCTACTCCAAAAATGTTTCTCGAGTTATCACTTGAACACATATTGTCAGTAAAACTGAAAAAGTCAAAGTAATCCATTGTGGAGTTGGCCATTGGAGGACTAGGAATTGGAATTGGGTTAGGGTTAGGCAGGGCGCAAGGCTGATTATAGCGGCCAATATCCCCAAAATATCCCATTGGCTGTTCACTTCCATGATCACCAAATCTTTGACCTTGTGCTGAAGAATTCCCCATATAGCTCGAGGGCGATCCATTCCCATATTCAGAAAAATTGCATCCTTTATAATGCGTGCTTGTCGTGCCACCTGAATGTTCCCTGACTTCACCGGAAAACCATAAGTTGTGCAAATGTGGCACGTTAGGCATGTAGTTGACACCAACTGACACAGGATACTCTTTTGGAGGATCACATAGCTCTGTAACGACTTCAGGTGAATGCCCCATAAAACGACTTACATTATTCCTAATCAAAATCTGACTCTCATGTGTATCAACAAAATCCCTTTGTGAAGAAAGATTTGTTTTTCCATCTATCACCATTTGATGGACCTCGTCCGCCGCCGAACCCAAAAACACTGATTTGGGGTCCACAGTAGAAAGCTGCAAATGAGAACCTTCAACATAATGCAGAGGAGAATCAGCTTCAGAAACGTGTGAAGCACTCCCCACCGTGGCCGCCTCCTTTAAAAACACATCTAAAGCTTCACCAAATTCCAAAAGAGACTGAAGATACAGCACATGAGATGCAGAAACCACATTCCTACAATCTCTAGCAGCTCTGATCAAATCCTTCCTCTCCTTACACAAACTAACTAAACACCCCTCGCTCTTGCACATATTCAAAAAATTCCCTTCGCCATCTTTCGAAGCCCCGCATCCCATTTTATGTAAAAGATCAAATCTCTACACTTTAGAGATCTTCCAAGTACAAATCCAGACACTTACAAAACACAATGTAAATCCTAAACTTCACAAAAATCCCTCATCAAATAACAACAATCCTATAACACTAAACAAGGTGGTCAATTCTTGTAATCAAATCACTATCAAATTTTGACTTAATGAAACCAAGGAGAATCGGGAAGACAATGCCAAAATCCGACTCAAAAATAGAAGTAGAGTAAAGGCCAGCAATAATCAATAAATGCTGGGAAATTCTCTGGAAATAGGTCATTGAGGATATGAGAACAAAGGTACAAACTTTAATGTTTGATTTTCAATTATGTCATTCTAAAAATGTTAAACATGACAAATAAGAAGCAAAAGTACCCATAAATCCAAAAAAGGTAAAAATAGTAGAAATTAAAAATCACAGATTCTTTATGCAAAAAAACAAGATTCATGAATTTCCAATTTTAGCAGAAATTAAGGAATCGAAACCATACAGTTGAGTTTTCCAATTCCATTGCCACCAGGATCCCAGCTGGATCATCATGAGATCCTTCTCTATAGTGGGTCGTCGTCGACTTCGTTGGGAGAATCTTCGTGGCGATTGATTCGCCATTTTGGGTGTTAGGGTTTGGCTTCTGGCTGGAGAGACAGGTGGCGCGTGACGTTTTCGACCACGCGCTTGTCTCTTCATAATTCAAGATCAACAAAAGAACCGATCATTACTGCTACACATCCAGTTGTTCGAATCAATCTACAATTCCTCGGTTCAATTGACTATTCTCGGCTCAATTGTCAATTTCTTCGTTCAATCATCACTCTCCCCAAGCTTCCTCATTTTGGCAAATCTACCTGATTAGGGTTTATCGATCTCGGAAATGAGACGAATCACGACATCGCCATTTCCGCTACTAATCTTACTCTCACTAATCATCCACTTCGCTACACACTCATCGGCTTGGAAGAAGGACGAGTTTCGCGACTGCAATCAAACTCCATTCTGCAAGCGCGCCCGATCTCGTAAGCCTGGTTCCTGCAATTTGATTGCTACGGATGTCCTGATCTCGGAAGGTGACGTTTTTGCGAAGCTTGTGGTAAAATCTGTAGGAAGTGAGAAGAACGGGAATGAGACGGTGGAGGAGGAGGTGAAGAAGCCGTTGGTGTTGAGATTGTCGGTGTATGAAGGTGGGATATTGAGAGTTAAGGTGGATGAGGATCAGAGTTTGAATCCAGTGAAGAAGAGATTTGAGGTGCCGGATGTGGTGGTGAGTGAGTTTGATGAGAAGAAGCTGTGGTTGCAGAGACTGGTGGATGGAGATTCTTCGTCTGTGGTGTATTTGAATGATGAGTATGAGGCTGTGGTGAGACATGATCCGTTTGAGGTTTATGTGAGGGAGAAGGGTGTGGAGAAGAGAGTTATTTCTGTGAATTCGAATGGATTGTTTGATTTTGAGCAGTTGAGAGTTAAGAAGGATGGAGAGATTGGGAGGAGAAGTTCCGTTCGCATACTGATACCAGGCCGTTCGGTCCCCAGTCTATTAGTTTTGATGTGTCGTTTTATGATGCTGATTTTGTCTATGGGATACCCGAGCATGCTACTAGTTTAGCGTTGAAGCCGACTAGAGGGCCGGGTGTGGAGGAGTCTGAGCCGTATAGGTTGTTTAACTTGGATGTGTTTGAGTATATTCATGATTCCCCGTTTGGGATTTATGGATCTATACCATTTATGTTGTCTCATGGTATGGCTCGTGGGAGTTCAGGGTTTTTTTGGTTGAATGCTGCGGAAATGCAGATTGATGTTCTGGGCGCTGGTTGGAATGCTGAGTCTGGTATTTCGCTGCCTACTTTGCAGAAGAGGATTGATACACTGTGGATGAGTGAAGCAGGTGTATTTGATGCCTTCTTTTTCGTAGGTCCTAAGCCCAAAGATGTTGTGAAACAGTATACTAGTGTTACTGGTAGGTCTGCAATGCCGCAACAATTTGCCACTGGGTACCATCAGTGTAGGTGGAATTATAGGGATGAAGAAGATGTGAGAAATGTGGATGCTAAGTTTGATGAACATGACATCCCATATGATGTCTTGTGGCTGGATATTGAACATACAGATGGCAAGAAATACTTCACATGGGACAGGATGTTATTCCCAAACCCGGAGGAGATGCAAAATAATTTGGCTGCAAAGGGAAGACATATGGTCACAATTGTTGACCCGCATATTAAGCGCGATGACTCATTCCCATTGCACAAGGAAGCTACTGAAAAGGGATATTACGTAAAGGATTTGACTGGAAAGGATTATGATGGATGGTGTTGGCCTGGTTCATCATCATACTTAGATATGTTGAGCCCTGAAATCCGATCATGGTGGGGTGGGAAGTTTTCTTTGGAAAACTATGTGGGATCGACTCCTTCACTTTACATTTGGAATGACATGAACGAGCCTTCTGTTTTCAACGGTCCCGAGGTAATGCAGTTTCTTAACGGTTTTTATTACTATGTGTACCTTTAGGATTTGAAAATTTTACGTGTTTAATAATTGCAATTAAATCATCAAGTCTTAAATTCTTAAAATCTAAAATATAGATATCAAATTGTAGCCTATGTATTTCTTTCATATAGAAAGCACAACCATCTCCATCCGTTGAGTTTAGCGTCATGTACGATAGGAACAAGTTAATCAGCTGCATACATGCATGTTTGGAGTAAATGTAGTTGCTCCGATAGTCATCCAACTTTTTTTATTCAGTTGCACCTAATCCTGTATTTGTCATTGCAAAAAAGTCAGCGATGCAATTCATTGTTGTCTTAAAATTGTTATTTTTTAAATTTAATTATTGGGTAGAGGACTAGAGGCTATATTTTTATTAACGTGTGACTAACTTCTTTAACAGGTGACAATGCCTAGGGATGCCTTACATGTTGGAGGTGTAGAGCATCGAGAGGTGCACAATGCTTATGGATACTACTTCCACATGGCTACATCTGACGGGCTTGTAATGCGTGGAAAGGGAACAGATAGACCTTTTGTCCTGTCTAGAGCAATATTTGCTGGGACTCAAAGGTACGGGGCAATTTGGACGGGTGACAACACAGCCGACTGGGATCACCTCAGGGTATCTGTTCCCATGGTTCTGACACTTGGTCTTACAGGGATTTCATTTTCCGGTGAGCTATCTGTAATTATAGTCACGTAAACATTGAGAAACTTCTTCTAATGGCGTGCTTATAGTATCTGTGTTAATTAAGGTGCGGATGTTGGTGGATTTTTTGGTAACCCGGAGCCTGAGCTCTTGGTACGTTGGTACCAGCTAGGTGCCTTCTACCCATTTTTCAGGGGCCATGCCCATCACGATACTAAAAGACGAGAACCTTGGTTGTTCGGGTACATATATCTTCTAGAATATTTTATTCAAAGTTCACAATTATAAGGCAATAACCCATTAGTTTTCATGCAATATCTTATATGTCATTTCATTGTTGCAGCGAAAGAAACACAGAACTCATCAGGGAAGCCATTCATCTTCGTTATTCATTACTACCATATTTTTACACCTTATTCCGGGAGGCAAACACTACAGGCATTCCAGTCATGCGACCACTGTGGATGGAGTTTCCTTCTGACGAAACTACATTCAGCAATGATGAAGCTTTTATGGTTGGTAACAGTATTTTGGCACAAGGGATCTACAGTGAGGTACATAACCATGGTGTTAGTTGCTAGTGGTACTTATGTCAAATTGCAGAAAACTTAATTTACTCTCGTAACTTGTATCATAACAAAATTCATTCTCTTCGTCAGAAAGCAAAACATGTGTCTGTTTATCTTCCTGGAGATCAATCATGGTATGATCTGAAAACTGGTACAGCATATGAGGGCGGTAAGACCCACAAGTTGGAGGCCAGAGAAGACGGTGTCCCTGCTTTCCAAAAGGCTGGAACCATTATTACAAGGAAAGATCGTTTTCGAAGAAGTTCAACTCAGATGGTGAATGATCCTTACACTCTGGTACGTGACTGCTACCACTTGATATGTTATGGTCTTTAGGCCAACGCATGTTTGTTTATCCGCAAATGTGAAATAGTTTTCTATGGAAAAACGTGTTTTGTTTTTTTCTTTCTAATAACAGAATTTAGTGATGCTTTGTTTCTTATGTAAAATTGGTAATGCTGTGACCCCATAATTGTTTTGCGAAGTTCTTGATCATTAATGCTCTTTGTGGTTCATTGTTTTGGACCAATTAACTGATGGTGCCTTGATCCTCTAAACTATACTCATTACTTTAGTTAATATTGTTTGAATTTTGTTATCTGGTGTCATCCAGTTTCTGTTTTCTTTTGTTCTCTTTTCCAAATAGTCTCACCTAAGGCTTTCTGTTTCTGTAGGTGATTGCTCTCAACAGTTCTAAAGCAGCTGAGGGTGAACTCTATATAGATGACGGCAAAACATTTGAATTTGCCAAAGGTGGATTCATCCATCGCCGCTTTTTGTTTTCAGATGGAAAATTAGCATCCTCAAATGCAGCCCAAGATGACAACAAGTTTACAACCAACAGTGTAGTCGAGAGGGTGATTATTTTAGGACTCCCTCATGCACCGAAGGGTGCGATCATTAAACCTGCCAACCAGAAAGTAGACATCTCGTATGGACCCCTGTGGCTACTCAATCAGAAATCTCCTGGTGTAGTAACTATTCGCAGACCCAACCTTCCAATCGCCGAGGATTGGACTTTCAAGTTTCTGTAGAGCATACCCATCTACTAGTCACTTATAGCTCATCAAACATCGGATACAACATGCTATTTATTCACGTACTGTACTTTTTAGACAGTCGGTATGCTATTTTACGGTTTTACCTTTACGAAGTTCCCCAGTAAGATGTTACAACTTGCAACTTAATAGAGTCCAGTCGATTTTTTCTTTATCACACAATAGCCCTTGGAATTTTAATAATACGAATACACCCTGTTCTTTTCAATAACTACAAGACGTTCCGGGAGTTAATTGAATTTATTCTTGACCCCTTTAGTTCTGTATAATACATTATAGTGGTTCAAGTATGTATACCTACAGTAGAGTCCCTTATCCTTATCAGTGGAAACGAGAAGCAGCGAGGGGAAGCATCTAGAGAGATGACGACGCTGCAACCCGTTGCCGCGACGGCTAGTCGGCTTACGTGCGGCTTAATACACAATGCAAATGTCTGCCGTCTGCGCGACGTGAGCGTTAGGCGACTGCGGAACGGTGGAGTATTTAGAAGAGGATTAAGTGTGTCAATGTCTACTGGAGCGACGGAGCCGCTAGAGGTGTGCGTGAAGGCTTCGATTACGACGCCTAATAAGCTTGGTGACTGTGAGTGTTCTGTAGCTGTTGACTTTGTATTCAAAAGTCAAATGTGTTTAATTTGGATTTGGATTTGGCTTTGCACATTTTTGTGTGTAAAAACCTAATTTGAGAAACTATAAGATATTCATAATGATGTGATTCCATAGTTATGAATAAATTATTGTATGAATGGTTAGTCTATAATGTTGCTCTCTAACTTGACGTTTTTCAGGTCCATTCTGTCAAAGGGTGTTATTAACTTTGGAGGAAAAGCATCTTCCGTATGAAATGAAGTTGGTCGACTTGGCTAACAAGCCTGATTGGTAATGTTTACCGATGCTGTTTTTATTTTTTGTGTGTGAGTTCATGTTGAGAGCGTAAGGTACAGTATAACAGGTGTTAATGTGTAAACTTGTGCTGTTTTGTAGGTTCTTAACACTTAGCCCGGAAGGTAAAGTTCCTGTGGCGAAACTTGATGGGAGCTGGATTGCAGATTCGGATGTTATTACTCAAGCCCTGGAAGAGAAATTTCCAATGCCTCCACTTTCAGCTCCTCCAGAGAAGGCTACTATGTAAGCAATTTTCAGATTTTTATGTTGTTAGGCCGTAAATATCTTTAATTGAGTTCGGTGGCCCTGTTTAAGACTCTAAAAATTAAAAAGAAGAGTAATTGAGAAACCTATGTACATAGGAATCTTCAAATCCGAATGAAGAATATCACGGAAAGAACTTTTGATAAGATGCTGACAGATAAGTCATTGAAATAGTTTGTATAGGTGCAAAATTGGTAACTATTTATTTTTCTGTAAATTCCATCCTGTTTCTCTTGTAGAGGGTCAAAGATCTTCTCGACATTCATCGGATTCTTAAAGAGCAAAGAGGCTTCAGATGGAACTGAGCAGGCATTATTGAATGAGCTGACTTCTTTTGATAACTACATCAAAGATAATGTGAGGCTCTGTGATCACTAATAACTTTTCTTTTAGAATCCCGTGTCATTTTATATAATTTAAATCGTATTTTATATCTTAAAGCTAAACTGACTTCATATAAGCTAGACATGAACATAAAAACTTCAAGAACTTATTTCCTCATTTTTTATTAAGCTAGTAAAAGGTTCAATGATGTGAAACCAAAGCGACTTTACGGTACTCCTCTGATCTAGGGTTGTTGACTTTCCTGATTTTGTTGTGTTTTGTTGTTGCAAAGGGTCCATTTATCAACGGGAAGGTAATTTCGGCTGTTGACCTGTCACTTGGACCAAAACTGTACCACATGGACATTGCATTGGCTCATTATAAGAATTGGACGGTTCCAGACTCGCTTCCAAACCTTAAATCATATATGAAGGTATTAATATTTCATCTGGATCAGCGCATAAGTTCTGTTGTCTAGGTTAAGAGACTTAGATATCTCTTCTCATAGCATGTACATCTTGTTTAGAGTTATACACATGACGGCTTAGCATCTTCTCTTTATTAAAGGATTAGTAGTTGAATTAAGTATTCAAACATTCTAGATCACTGTCAACAACTCAAAAAATTCCCATGTATCTAAGTTTGTTGAAATTGCATAATTCTGTATCTCAAAGTCTATGACTAATATATGTAATGCAATTCAAAAAGATTTATGAAGCGATATAAAATATCAAGTTGTGTGAGGAGTAAACGTAAACTTGTGCACTGTTTTAGTTTTAGCTTTAATCTAGTTATCTCCATTTAATATTTTGGTTGGTTGTTGAGCCTAGAGGATGCATTTAATCTAAGAATGTATGATCAATTAGTGAATTTTCCAAGGGTATTTTTCTATACTTCCGAAACAATGGTTATACAAGTTGTGCATCCTTTTGTGATAACTTTGATATCCGTATCCTGCAATATGTACTCAAAAACTATTAGAATTGAACGTTACCAAATATTTTTAGTGAGAATGTGTTCCAATATTTAATGGGTCTATGTTTCATTGAAAATCATCATATGGGATTTTTAGTGTACCATATGTATGCTCATTTTAATGTAACTTTTTATTCATGCTGGACAGACAATCTTCTCCTTGGACTCATTTGTAAAGACTAGGGCTGCTCCAGAAGATGTAATTGCAGGATGGCGACCAAAAGTAATGGGATGAAAGTGCTTTGAACATCTTAAACCTCAGATATTCTACTGGTTGCCAAATGTATAGTAAAGCCACTGTCGAGTCTGAAATGTAGGACTGCGGAGTTCTACTGCAGCTTTTCAAAATAAAAACATGATCAAGGTGGGTCAAAAGTGATCTTATTAGTTTAATCAAACTTTCCTCAAGTTCTGGCCTGTAAAGATTAAAGTCAAATGCCTGGCAAGTGATCAAGACAAAAAAGAAAATGGCTCCTTCAGAGCACAAATTAGGGTAAATAGCAGGAGATGTCCTACTTTTTTCGCAAAGGCCGACTGTTTAATTACAAGCTAACTACTGTGGTTTAAACTCCAAAAAAATTTGCTACCAAACTAGCAGATTGTATAATGCAGCGGTACGATTGAAACTGTAGGTATTTATCAGAGATCAGTTATATGATGTACTAGACTGCTAATTGGTGATCAAGAGCGTAGCTTCTAGAATATGGACCCAGAATCGAATGAAATGTGATATTAGGACATGTATTAACTTCCAGGAGAAGACTATTGTTGTAAGAAGATTTTGCTGCTATGAGTAAAAATGGATTGCAGGAATGAAGAGGTTTCAGATTTCTATGGCACTTGGCAAACTCGAGTGGACCATGGAAGAAGCATTGTAGGTATGCACTTACATTTAATGGAGACGTGGATCTCAGACCACATCACAAATTTAGGGCAGCAAGGCAGCCTTCTACTGCTTGCAAAAGTCAGTCACTACATCAACTTCCGTCAAGCTAAAGGATTTGAGATCTCAACTCAAAACTTGCAAATAATTATTGATGTTTTTACATCATAATTAGTTTTAATCATACTGCTCAAAAAGAAAAACAGGTATAAGGTTCATACAGTTTGTAACTCAAAACAGAAACAACATTATGCTTGGACCTTCCGAACTTCAATGTGGTGAGTTGAATCCCTACGCCATATTGACTGTGTTCCACTTTGGACAATGGTCACATGCTGATCCTCTTTGATAAGGCCTTTACTCTACACCGCAGACATAGAATTAGGCTACATTAGTAAACATCACATAATTCGTTCGTAGCTATGCAACGACACAAACCTTCAAAAGATTTAGAGCTTTAGTAAAGGTCTCCTCAGCATCACTGGAGAATTCCATGGTAATGGGCATCACACCTTGATAGAGAACAAGCCTTTGTTTGATCTTGTCACTGACAGAGAACAAAACATATGAGACTTTGGATGTGTTTTATACAAAGTGTTCTGTAACCCAGAATTTCAAAAGTTCTTAAAAAGGGAAAGATATATCCAGCTTCTGACAGCAGGAACAAAGAACAGCTCAAAAGTATAGCTGAATTTTCAATAACCTTTTTATTGCATTAACAATATACTTTAGACTAGTAAAATCAATTCAGAAGTTTGCAATGACTGTAATTTGAAAAACTTACTCATCTGTGAACGCAAAGATCATTGATGAAGGTCGGTAGTGACTTAAAAGTACAGCCATGGATCCAGTTTTAGTGAAAACTATTATCGGAGTGTTGAGAGTATTAGCCATGGTTGTTGCATGGCATGCAAACATTTCTCCCATGTGACTCTGCAATGGGCCGAATCAAACCGTCAAAATGTAACATGTGGTGATAGTAAAATGACATAGTAAGATTGTTTTTTATTCCATTCTAAACCCTGTCCCCTGCAACACTGATTTAATAACAGATGTACAATGAAAAGTAGTTCCTATAATTCATGCACACACAGAGCTAAAAACACATTCTTCCATTAACGAGGACATAAATCTGTAAATTTCTATATCTCTATGTGACCAAACTTACCACTGAAGCAGTAGATTGAATTGGAGGGGTAGAGCTGTGCGGTAAACTTGACTCGGTCCTCAGGGCTACAGTGTGCATAACTTTAACAGCTTTCAAAGGGTATCTACAGAACAGTCGAGGAGAACAGGTTATGGGACAAATACAAAACCGCAAGAGAAATTGAGCTTTATACATTATATCTGTAAAAATCAGTTGCATCCTGAAAGGAGAAAACGAGATGGTAGAACTGTCCATAAACCGAAGTCTAACATCTGGGGAAAAGTTATACAAAACGAAAAACAATGATAAGATAAAACCTTTCATTGACCAAAATCAATTCAATCCCCATACTTGTAGTTATCATTTATCAAAGGTGTTTATAGGGCAATAATGAAGCATCAAAAGCACGTGTCAAAAGTTAGTCACCATATATTTTAAGATATAACCATTCGAGACATTTATAGACAAGCTCTACAATAGCCCAGGTGATACACGTGGAAAACATTCTGATAACTGAAGCTGTAAGGGTTGTGCTGAATAATTAAACCATTGATGGTAAATGAGTAAGTCTTACTTTCCATGAGCAGTTTCTCCCGATAGCATGACAGCATCAGCACCTTCACGAACTGCAATTGCAATATCTGAGACTTCAGCCCTAGTCGGTGTAGGATGATTGATCATGCTTTCCAGCATATTGGTAGCCACAATTACTGGTTTCTGCATACTGTGACACCGTCTAATGATGTCTTCCTGTGACATAAAGATAAGACAAATGAGTACATGAACAAACAATAAATAGCTTATGTGAATTTGTGATTCACAGATTTCAGCAAGGCCATCATCCATTTCAAAACTCTACAACTCATGATCAGATCTGTTACGACTTGGAACTAAAATCACAACTAGAAACCAAAGTTAATTCTTAGCAATAAATGTTAAAATTCGGCCATTGCTACTTTTTCTTTTGGACTAAGTCAACCGTAAAACACTAAAGAGTTAAGACACATAAATGAAATGCAATATGAAGGCAAAAATACTACTATAGTTACCTGCAACAAAGGTACTTCCTCTATTGGTAGTTCAGCTCCCAGGTCTCCACGTGCCACCATAGCCTACATAATTGCCAATTCTAGATAAAATCTACTAGTGCAGAGAAAAACTAATGATACTAAGGCAACGTACATGAGTACTTGACAATTGACAGAATTATTTTTGACGCGGAACTACTATTTTGGTTTATTATTGATGGTAAAGTAGATTTGCAATGGTGTTAGTCATTTTCTGGAATGACCGAGTTCGACACTACTACTCATGGTTGAACTTAGACGTGCCGAAATGATAAAGGATGTATAGTTTTCCAAAGAATAAATGCTAACCCCATCAGATGCAGAAAGTATTGAGTGAAGATTAGGTATTGAGTCAGCACTTTCAATTTTTGGAATGACATGGATATCTGCTCCACAGCCTACACAGACAGGAATCAATAAGGAAATGATAGAAATAAGTGGTTAAAACTGGGTTTGGTCAAAGATAAGAGAGTATACCTTTGAGATACGCTTTCAGCTCATGAATCACCTTAGCATCTTTCACAAAAGATACAGCATAAAAGTCAATGTCGTTATCAACCCCAAACTTTATATCTTCCCAATCTTTATCTGTTGAGGTTAGCAGCCACAATTGTCATTAAGTTAGCCTCATAAAATTCTCAATGTTGATAAGATTGAAGGCGAGTGAAAACAAAAAACAGTATCGAATAAAACCTGTGATTGATGGAAGAGTGGCACTTTTTCCACGTACGTTCAAATGGCGCCTTGATTTAAGCTCCCCTCCATCAACCACTATACATTTTACTGTATCACTCGACTTGCTCTTTACAGCCAATGACATCATCCCACCTATCATTCCGTTGCAGAGATATTAAGTTGCAAATATGTGCATCTTAAAATTAGTAAGTTAGCCCAGTTCAGCAAGAGTAACATTAACAAACAGAAGAAATACAACAGCAATGATCATTTGATTTTCTGATTTCTTAGCCATACAAAACCCACAATTATTGATCTTCTCACAATTTAAGTTAGCATGCTATATTAACAATCACTTTTATGATTCTCAGGAAGGCTTCTAGGTAGGCCCAGAGCATGGGCCAGCAAGTACCTATAAAAAATGAAAAGCATGTCCAGCGGCAATGAGAGTACAATACTTACCATCAACCAAGAGAATGTCGCCAGCCTCTACATCATTCACGAAATCATCATAGTTCACACTGACAGTGTCCTCGGTACTAACCCCTCTCTTGATAGTAAAGTTGAATTCCTGTCCTTCTTCGAGCATAATGGGTTGGGGCACATCTCCACTCCTAACCTCAGGCCCCTGAAAGAATAGTTATATGATCAAATGTTCAAAGTAACATATAGCTCTAAGAACATAATCACTAGCCGCAATATTTCAAAAGTGCAGAGCATGAATAAATTGTGATATACTAATCTAAACCACTGTTTTACGTACTTCGAGATTAAAATTGCTCCTATTAGTGGAAACTAGTTTAAATAGTTCCCTAAGTTTTTGCCAAGTAGAAACAGGATGAACTCATTTATGCTACTCTGAAAGAACCTCAAAGCCTCCTAACATCCAAACAATCGCAGAGCAGACATACAAGAAAGTGCAGGGACGCTATGATTTGTTTTGAGAAATGCTCTTCAACATAAGATATTTATTTCAGTACTCAAGAAGGTTTGGAGGATAGTAACAGCTTCAGTGTACTACAACACATGGGAATATAATATAAAACATAATGATATGGATAGTTAACTGCGCATACTTCATTATGACTTTAGGAATGTCAAAACGATACCAAGAAAATAGATCATAAAAAACATCATAACACAAATGTACCTTAGTATCCAGCATGATAGCGATAACTTTATCTTTAAACTGAGCATTATACTCCTTGACAAGATCAATCGTTTTCTGATGAGACGCATGATCACCATGCGACATATTCAACCTCGCCACATTCATCCCAGTTTCTGCCAACTTCCATATCATTTCTCTCGAACTCGTCGACGGACCTATCGTGCACACTATCTTCGTCTTCCTCAACTCCGTCCCAGCCGCATTCCCTGCCTCACCCACATTTCCGTCCCCATACTTCACATTTCCAGCCTTCTCCTGCACTCAAAATAAATCACAGTTTATATCAACAAAAACTCAAAATTATGAAGCAAATAATTACAATAAAATCATTAAAATTCAATTCAATGTAAACCTAACAAGTCTCAGATGAACAGAAACTCGATAAACAAATCTAAAACTCGGAAAAAAATAAAACAAAATGTAAAAGAAGGAAATGAAATCTGACGTCGACGAATCCGCGGCCGTTGTGAGTCTTGCTGGTCTCGGTGAGGCGTACGGATCTAACGACGGAGATGGATGGCTTAGAGACGGATCGACTCCATCTTTGAGGTTCGGAGAAGGCGCGGGAGAGTTGCTTGGAGGAGTTGAGGCGATCGGAACATTCGGATTTCAAAAGTGAACATCCGGCTGGGAGATTGATGCTCGGCATCGCTGCAAAGATCAAGTAGCAAATGAAAGAGAGATTGAGACGGCGTTTTTGATGCTGAGTTTCGTTTAGGGCTTCTTGTACGTGTTGTTGTTGCTGATTTGTAGCATATTCCTTCTTCGAATTCTCCGCCACATTTTCTGCTTCCTTGTAGTTTTGTTTTGCAGTGTCTCAACGGGGTCTAAATACAACTAGCTAGATCTTTGAGGACTTGAAGGTAAATAAGGTAGAATTGGAGGACTGGAATATTATTTTACTTTCTAGTTTCATATCAGGCTAAGTGAAAATCGAGATCAATTTTGTTAAGGGTTTTTTGTCAAAAATCATCATTTAAAATCTCAATATCTCAATTTTAACGAAACCATCATTTCTATATTTTTTGAGATTACCACCCATCAATTACAGAATCGTTAAATCATAACATCTCATCGCCAGTTCTGACTTCTTTAAATCTAATTTTCAACTCTAAAAACTTATGTGATAACATCATAACTAAAAAAATCAGTTAAAGAATAATGCTGAGAAATGTTTTAATTTGTTGAGTTTGCAGTGATAGATTAATGTTTAGGCTACGAGTTTTTTGAGAAACAAACTCAGACTTGGTCTTTGTTATCTACTTGGTTGTTACAGCTCTTCACAATCCCCATTTTCTTTGAAAGTTGAGAAGATAATGCTTACAATTTGGGGTAGTGGAGGAGTGTTTCTCTCCCAGCGGTTTAGCTTATGATCACTATAAAAGGAGTCTAGCTACCTCCTTTCTTAAACATCAGATACACAACAATCCTCTTCACTCTTCAGTCCCAGCAGTAGTAGTAGTAGTAGTAGTTTACTGGTGATAGTCATATAGGTGTAGTCTAGTTCGCTTCATCTGATCGGTGCAATCAGATCTGAAGTTCCTGTTGTCTTATCATGGGAAGCCTAGTGCCTAACCACACCCTACATGTAAGGGATGCAATACAACTTTAAGGAAATTGTCGAGCAAGATTCCACAAATCTGGTTTTGTTTCGTTCAATTTCCATTACTTTTTATTTTGTTCAATACTTAATATTATTCAGATCCTGTTTATTATACATTACTTCTAACAATCTTAAAGCTGTATTGTGGTTACAAACAACATCTATTTATTTTCAGATTACTAACTTGGTTTATTTACACTTGTATTTACAACAATGAATACGGATAACCTCAACATGGTTGTTGATCCAAATGTTCTAGCCATTGATGGGATGCAACAATGAATGCGGATAACCTCAACATGAAGTTCTATCTGACCACTCTGGGTTTGTCTAAATACCTGACTGAGGATCCCCCTTTTCAGTGAAGAACACTCAGATATCCTTGATCACACACATAGCGTGATGTGACATGATTCTGACTATCTGTGTTGGAACTATGTCATGAATGGATTGGCTGACAGTTTGTACAATGTGCACTCGTCTGTTAAGATCGATGGTTAAAAAGATGGCTAAGAAGGGAGGATGCATGCTTCAAGAAGTTCATTGTAGGCAAGTTTGTTGAGTACAAGATGACCGATCCTAGGACTGTTGTGAGTCAGATGTAGGAAGTGCAGCTCATATTCAATGAGATTGCTTTTGAGGAAATGACTCTGAGTGAGACATTCTAGGTTGCTGCTGTGACTGAGAAGTTGCCTTCATCCTAGAGAGACTTCAAGAACTACCTCAAGCACAAAGACAAGGAGATGAATCTGGAAGAGATCTATCTGAAGCTTAGAATTGAGGAGAAGAACTAAGGTTTTAACAAGAAGCTGAAGGTGATACCTTAGAGGGCCAGTGTTGTGGAGCATGATGCAAGCTCCAAGATAAGAAGTCTTCAAACAAGCTGGCTCCCAAGGATGGTACCTGCAAAACGAAAGGCAACCCAAGTTCCAGGGAAAGTGCTTCAATTATCGACAGATCGGAGACAAAGCAAATGAATGCCCTAAGCAAAACAATAAGAAAAAGAAAAAGAAAGAAGTCAACCTTGCTAAGACTGATGCCGATGATGACTTTTTGGTGGTTGTCATCTTTGAGTTGAATTAGGTGGACTCGAATGACAGAGACTAGTGGTTGGATACTGAAGCTACCCGCCACATCTGCTTAACTAAAAGTGCCTTCTCCACTTTGAAAGTGTCTATCTGGGAAACTCAGCCACTTCAGAGGTGAAAGGGAAGGGGACGGTGGTCCTGGAGTTCACCACGGGCAAGAAGCTGCAGCTGAATGATGTTCTGTTTATGCTAGACGTGAAAAAGAATATGATTTCTAGGACAATGCTAGATAGCCATAGATTCAAGATGACATCCAGTCTCATAAAATTGTACACGTCAAAAATGACATGTATGTTGATAGGGGCTATGTAAAAAAAGGCTTCTAGAAGCTTAATTTTATTGATATCAAGTCTGATGTAACTAATGTTAAATCAAAAGTTATGAATAAAACTGATTCTAATTTATGGCATGCACGTTTAGGACATGTAAATAATAAGACCATTGGAAAATTAATTTTGGAATGTATAACCAAATGTCAAATTAATTTTGAACATAAATGTCAAACATGTGTTGAAACTAAGTTAAGAAGGACATCTTTTCATATAGTTGAAAGAGATATTGAGCCCCTTGTATTAATACACAATGATCTGTGTGATTTAAAATTCTTATCAAGTAGAGGTGGTAATAAATATTTTGTGACTTTCATTTATGATAGTACAAAGTATTGCTACATTTATTTGCTTAAGAGCAAAGATGAAGCTGTTGAAAAATTTGCTACCTTTAAATTGGACGTTTTGCACACAACATGGTATTATTCATAAAGTAACCCCATCATATTCACCTCAGTCTAATGGTGTTGCTGAGAGAAAGAACAGAACACTAAAAGAAATGATGAATGAAATGTTTTTAAGTTCAGGGTTACCCTAGTCAATGTGGAGGGAAACCCTCTTATCAATAAATCATTTCTTGAATTGAATATCTCGCAAAAGAAAGGATAAGTCTCCTTATGAAATGTTTTTAGGAAGAAAGTCTTATTATAAACACTTGCAAGGGGGTGCTTAGCTAAGGTCCTGGCACCAGGTCCAGAGAAGATGAGAATATGACCAAAACCATTGATTGTATTTTCATTGGTTACAAATCACATAATCTAAATATTCATTAAAATGATATTTTGGAATCAAAGAATGTATGGTTCTTTGAACGTAAATTTCCATACAAAGATATGGTAAGTAATTTGGATCCTCTTGACCAGGAATTACCTCCTGAAAAAATAGGAGAGTCATCTCAAATTCAGGAAGATGAACCTGAAAATGAGACGAATTTTGAAGACCTAAGACGGAGTCAACGAGCTAGACTCAAAAAGTCTTTTAGTCCTGATTTCTTGACATGTATGCTAGAGGCTGAACCTCGAACATATCAGGAGGCTGTGAACTCTGTTGAGAGTCTTTTTTGGAAAGAAGCCATAAAGGGTGAAATTGACTCCATTATGCAGAATCATACATGGGAGTTAGTTGATCTTCCTCCTGGTAATAAACCACTTAGTTCTAGGTGGGTATTTACTAGGAAAATGAAGGTGGATGGCACAATAGATAAGTACAAGGCAGACTTGTAGTTAAAGGGTATAGACAGAAAGAAGGTCTAGACTACTTTGATACATTTTCTCCTGTTACTAGAATCACTTCCATCAGAATGATAATTGCCATTGCTGCATTGCGCAACTTGGAAATTCATCAGATGGATGTGAAAACTGCTTTTCTCAATGGAGAATTGGAGGAAGAAATCTATATGGAGCAACCTGAGGGTTGTGTAGTGCCAGGACAAGAGAGGAAAGTTTGTAAACTTGTTAAATCTCTCTATGGTCTAAAACAAGCGCCAAAACAGTGGCATGAAAAATTTGATAGTGTGATGCTGTCAAATGGTTTCAAAATCAACGAGTGTGATAAATGTGTTTACATTAAGAACACTAATCATGGATATGTGATTTTGTGTTTGTATGTTGATGATATGCTAATTGTGGGAAGCAATGAAGGCATGATCAAATCAACAAAAGAATATTAAACTCTAAGTTTGATATGAAAGATTTGGAAATCAAGATTACACGCACAACAAATGGTCTCAAATTGACTCAATAGCACTACGTTGATAAATTTCTAGGAAAAGATAGTTCCGGAGTGTCTAGAACTCCAATTGATATTCAAAACACTTGTCCAAAATAGAAAGGAAAGTGTTAATCAGTTGGAATATGCAAGGGTGACAGGCAGTCTAATGTACTTAATGAACTGTACAAGACCAGACATTGCTTATACCATAAGCACACTTGCTAGGTATACAAATAATCCAGGATCGGAACACTGGGAAGCAATCGTGAGAGTACTGAAGTATCTATGATTCACTCAGGATTATGGTTTACAATATACCCAAGATCCCGAAGTCATTGACGGTTTTAGTGATGCCAGCTGGATTTCTGATATAAAGGATTTGAAAGCCACGAGTTGCTATGTATTTACCTTAACAGGTGCTACTATATCTTGGAAATCCTCTAAGCAAACTGTGATCACAAGATCAACTATGGAAGTTGAGTTTGTCGCATTAGATAAAGGGTTAATTGCCTCGAACCACTCATAAAATACGCGTTTTTCCCGGAATCACCCTTAAAATAATTTTTTTCCGAAAACCACCCTGCCGTTTTACCTTTTTCCCAATAACCACCAGCCGTTAGCGCATGATACTGAAGCACTTTATTTTTATCAGGAACGACCCATAAAACTCTATTTTTCCGTAACCATAACTTGTAAGTTAAATCGATAAAAATTATCTAATTTGTACAAAATAAATGTTTTCAAGAGGACCTCAGAAATCTGAATATTAAAATATGTTAGAATGTCAAGTATCATTAGGTATTAAAATATTTTTTCCGCAAACCACCCATTAAAGTGTGATTTTAATAGAAAAGTTGACGGCGTTAACGGCTGGTGGTTCTTGGAAAAAAGGTATAACGGACGGGTGATTTCCGAAAAGAAATTATTTTAAGGATGGTTCTAGGGAAAATGCGTATTTTATGGGTGGTTCGGGGCAATTAACCCTTACGAAAATGTGGTGAAGAAGCTGAGTGGATGACGAATTTTGTGGAGGATATTCCAGAGTGGACAAAGCATGTGGCTGCAATTTGCATACACTGTGATAATAAGTATGCTTTTGGACGAGCACAGAGTGTCTTGTATAATGGTAAGTCTAGACATATTCGTCGAAGACATAATACTATTAGACAACTACTCTCTACTAGAGTCATAAGTATTGACTATGTAAGGTTCAAGGAGAATATTATGGATCTGTTAACCAAATGGTTGAATCGGGACCTAGTAGAGAAGTCAGCTAAAGAAATGAGGTTGAAGCCCTAAGAAAATAAGTCAAGGTAAAAGGAAAAACCCAACCATGATGACTAGATATCCTAAGAACTTGTTTCAATGGGACAACCTCTTTGTTGAGACGAAGCGAGGTCACTTTGGAGATAAAACCCCATACCCATTCCTTAATGATCAGTGATTTCTGTGCGAGGCGAAGTCCAATTTAGTCCATTTAATATGGAGATGAACTGACTTTGTTCTTATACTCTTTGGACAACTCCGTAGCGCATATGCCAAGGCAGATGTGTTAGTTAAGGTTAGGAATGAAACCACTTTTACATTTCTAAATTGCCCTTTCATAATATCTTAATATTAAATTCTAAAAATTCAAACCTATAAAGTTGCAATAATTATAAAAAAGAAAAATATTAACAAAACAATTTGCACATATTTTATGTGCATCACTTAGTAGTTTATTTAACTGGCATTATTTTTCTATAAATTTTACTTAAAATTAAATAATCATTTTTAAAAATAGGCAAAATTTATTTGGATACAACTTATTATTGTGATGATTTGCCCGTAAATCTTTTTGATCCACATCGATTTTATTTATTTAATTTGCCAGTGTTACACTGCTTTGTTAAAGTTGACCCTTCTTAATTCTTACTATTTGAAAATATTTTTTACAAAAATATTTTTTAAAACTCTAATATTTTAAGCATTATTAATAGCACATGATCATCAATTTTACAACCACTGAGGAACGGTGAACTACTCAATTTGTTTTGCTACTCTTTTCAAAACATTATATTTATAGTTGTGTAGTAAGGGATAAGTTCAAGTGATCAATGGATATTTCTAAAGGCCTGAAATTGTATATTTAAAATAAGAAAACTAAAATTTGATTAATCGTAATGTGTAAATACAAGTGCAATACAAATGCACAGAAACTTTATAAGCAAGTAAACAACTCTATATTTAACATTTTTACTATCATGAAAAAATGTGATATATTCATATGTGAACTTCGATCGTACCATCATAATGGATATTTATTTAGAACAACAAAATTTCATATAAAAAAATCCAACTCCGTTTTGTAAGTTTCACAACTATGGCAATCAACACCACTAACATGATTATGAGGGCGATCTTCTTCTTTTTTTGATTTACCGGCGAGGTTATCCTCTTTTCTTCAATAGCCATTACCCTGCTTCATATTAAAAAGGTGTTAGTTTGATAAGAATTTGACAAAATCCAATCAATGGATGACAGATGTAGAGCAACAGGTCATTGCATTCAAGGCTGGTGCAGCATTCGCATTGCTCTAAAGTAGAAATATGTAGCGGAAGAGACGAGTAGGTTAGACATCAGGAAATAGCAAAAATTAAAAATGCTTGTAATCGATCAAAAATAGAGTAACCCAGCAGACTCCCATTGTTTCCACCTTGAAAATTCCAGCAAAACCCAAGACTCTGTCCGGCCACTCCGCGTTCAACCAAAACTCCATTAGGTTATGTTCTCAAACTCAGCAGCTTTGAGTTTTATCAAATTCTTATCAAACTAACACCTTTTTAATATGCAGCTGGGTAAATGGCTATTGAAGACAAGAGGATAACCTCGGCGGCAGATATAAAAAAGAAGAAGATCGCCCTCATAATCATGTTAGTGGTGTTGATTGCCATTGTTGTGAAACTAACAAAATGGAGTTGGATTTCTTTATATGAAATTTTGCTCTTCTAAATTAATATCCACATTATGATGGTACGGTCTAAGTTCACATATGAATATGTCACAATTTTTCATGATTGTAAAAATGTTAAATATGGAGTTGTTTACTTGCTTATGAAGTTTTTGTGCATTTGTATTGCACTTGTATTGCACTGAGGAACGGTGAACTACTCCATTTGTTTTACTACTCTTTTCAAAACATTATATTTATAGTTGTGTAGTAAGGGATAAGTTCAAGTGATCAATGGATATTTCTAAAGGCATGAAATTGTATATTTATAATAAGAAAACTAAAATTTGATTAATCGTAATGTGTAAATACAAGTGCAATACAAATGCATAGAAACTTCACAAGCAAGTAAACAACCCCATATTTAACATATTTACTATCATGAAAAATTGTGACATACCATCATAATGGATATTTATTTATAAGAGCAAAATTTCATATAAAGAAATCCAACTCCATTTTGTAAGTTTCACAACAATGGCAGTCAACACCACTAACATGATTATGAGGGCGATCTTCTTCTTTTTTTGATTTGCCGGCGAGGTTATCCTCTTTTCTTCAATAGTCATTTACCCTGCTGCATATTAAAAAGGTGTTAGTTTGATAAGAATTTGACAAAATCCAACCAATGGATGACAGATGTAGAGCAACAGGTCATTGCATTCATGGCTGGTGCAACATTAGCATTGCTTTAAATTAGAAATATGCAGCGGAAGAGACGAGTAGGATAGACATCAGGAAATAGCAAAAATTAAAAAACGCTTGTAATCGATCAAAAACAGAGTAACCCAGCAGACTCCCATTGTTTCCACCTTGAAAATTCCAGCAAAACCCAAGACTCGTCCGACCCCTCCGCTTTCAACCAAAACTTCATTCGGTTATGTTCTCAAACTCAGCAGCTTTGAGTTTTGTCAAATTCTTATCAAACTAACACCTTTTTAATGTGCAGCAGGGTAAATGACTATTGAAGAAAAGAGGATAACCTCGCCGGCAAATCAAAAAAAGAAGAAGATCGCCCTCATAATCATGTTAGTGCTGTTGATTGCCATTGTTGATTACAAAATGGAGTTGGATTTCTTTATATGAAATTTTGCTCTTATAAATAAGGGTTAATTACGGATAACCACCCGTATAATATGTTATATTCCACCAAACCACCCCTATATTGTAATAATACATTCCACCACCCTTATAAGTGTAAAATTTCCAAAGAACCACCTCAGTTAACGGCAGTTAACGGAGAGGTGGTTAAATGGAAACAAAATTGATTATAAAGGTGGCGAAGTGGAAACATATTTATTATAGAGGTGGTGTATTGTAATAAAAATACTATTATTATATTAAAAAATTAATATATTTAACGGTAACGGTGACAGTACAGTGCGTGGGTGGTTGATTGGAAATTTTATACTTATAAGGGTGGTGGAATGTATTATTACAATATAGGGGTGGTTTGGTGGAATATAGCATATTATACGGGTGGTTATCCGTAATTAACCCTATAAATAAATATCCATTATGATGGTATGATCTAAGTTCACATATGACTGTGTCACAATTTTTCATGATATAGTAAAAATGTTAAATATGGAGTTGTTTACTTGCTTATGAAGTTTCTGTGCATTTGTATTGCACTTGTATTGCACTGAGGAACGGTGAACTACTCCATTTGTTTTACTACTCTTTTTCAAAACATTATATTTATAGTTGTGCAGTAAGGGATAAGTTCAAGTGATCAATGGATATTTGTAAAGGCATGAAATTGTATATTTAAAATAAGAAAGCTAAAATTTGATTAATCGTAATGTGTAAAACAAGTGCAATACAAATGCACATAAATTTCAAAAGCAAGTAAACAACTCCATATTTAACATTTTTACTATCATGAAAAATTGTGACATATGCATATGTGAACTTAGATCGTACCATCATAATGGATATCTATTTATAAGCGCAAAATTTCATATAAAGAAATCCAGCTCCATTTTGTAAGTTTCACAACAATGGCAATCAACACCACTAACATGATTATGAGGGCGATCTTCTTCTTTTTTTGATTTGCCGGCGAGGTTATCCTCTTTTCTTCAATAGCAATTACCTTGCTGCATATTAAAAAGGTATTAGTTTGATAAGAATTTGACAAAATCCAACCAATGGATGACATATGTAGAGCAACAGGTCATTGCATTCATGGCTGGTGCAGCATTAGCATTGCTTTAAATTAGAAATATGCAGCGGAAGAGACGAGTAGGTTAGACATCAGGAAATAGCAAAAATTAAAAACACTTGTAATCGATCAAAAACAGAGTAACCCAGCAGACTCCCATTGTTTCCACCTTGAAAATTCCAGCAAAACCCAAGACTCGTCCGGCCCCTCCGCTTTCAACCAAAACTTCATTCGGTTATGTTCTCAAACTCAGCAGCTTTGAGTTTTTCAAATTCTTATCAAACTAACACCTTTTTAATGTGCAGCAGGGTAAATGATTATTGAAGAAAAGAGGATAACCTCGCCGGCAAATCAAAAAAAGAAGAAGATCGCCCTCATAATCATGTTAGTGCTGTTGATTGCCATTGTTGATTACAAAATGGAGTTGGATTTCTTTATATGAAATTTTGCTCTTATAAATAAATATCCATTATGATGGTATGATCTAAAGTTCACATATGAATATGTCACAATTTTTCATGATATAGTAAAAATGTTAAATATGGAGTTGTTTACTTGCTTATGAAGTTTCTGTGCATTTGTATTGCACTTGTATTGCATTGAGGAACGGTGAACTACTCCATTTGTTTTACTACTCTTTTCAAAACATTATATTTATAGTTGTGCAGTAAGGGATAAGTTCAAGTGATCAATGGATATTTGTAAAGGCATGAAATTGTATATTTAAAATAAGAAAGCTAAAATTTGATTAATCGTAATGTGTAAATACAAGTGCAATAAAAATGCACATAAACTTCAAAAGCAAGTAAACAACTCCATATTTAACATTTTTACTATCATGAAAAATTGTGACATATGCATATGTGAACTTAGATCGTACCATCATAATGGATATCTATTTATAAGCGCAAAATTTCATATAAAGAAATCCAGCTCCATTTTGTAAGTTTCAAAACAATGGCAATCAACATCACTAACATGATTATAAGGGCGATCTTCTTCTTTTTTGATTTGCCGGCGAGGTTATCCTCTTTTCTTCAATAGCCATTTACCCGGCTGCATATTAAAAAGATGTTAGTTTGATAAGAATTTGACAAAATCCAACCAATGAATGACAGATGTAGAGCAACAGGTTATTGCATTTATGGCTGGTGCAGCATTAGCATTGCCCTAAAGTAGAAATATGCAGCGGAAGAGACGAGTAGGTTAGACATCATGAAATAGCAAAAATTAAAAACACTTGTAATCGATCAAAAACAGAATAACCCAGCAGACTCCCATTGTTTCCACCTTGAAAATTCCAGCAAAACCCAAGACTCCGTCCGGCCACTCCGCGTTCAACCAAAACTCCATTCGGTTATGTTTTCAAACTCAGCAGCTTTGAGTTTTGTAAAATTCTTATCAAACTAACATCTTTTTAATATGCAGCAGGGTAAACGGCTATTGAAGACAAGATGATAACCTTGCCGGCAGATGTAAAAAAGAAGAAGATCGCCCTCATAATCATGTTAGTGGTGTTGATTGCCATTGTTGTTAAACTTACAAAATGGAGTTGGATTTCTTTGTATGAAATTTTGCTCTTATAAATAAATATCCATTATGATGGTACGATCTATGTTCACATATGAATATGTCACAATTTTTCATGATAGTAAAAATGTTAAATATGGAGTTGTTTACTTGCTTATGAAGTTTCTGTGCATTTGTATTGCACTTATATTTACACATTACGATTAATCAAATTTTAGTTTTCTTATTTTAAATATACAATTTCATGCCTTTACAAATATCCATTGATCACTTGAACTTATCCCTTACTACACAACTATAAATATAATGTTTTGAAAAGAGTAGTAAAACAAATGGAGTAGTTCACCGTTCCTCAGTGCAATACAAGTGCAATACAAATGCACAGAAACTTCATAAGCAAGTAAACAACTCCATATTTAACATTTTTACTATCATGAAAAAGTGTGACATATTCATATGTAAACATAGATCGTAACATCATAATGGATATTTATTTATAAGAGCAAAATTTCATATAAAGAAATCCAACTCCATTTTGTAAGTTTCACAACAATGGCAGTCAACACCACTAACATGATTATGAGGGCGATCTTCTTCTTTTTTTGATTTGCCGGCGAGGTTATCCTCTTTTCTTCAATAGCCATTTATCCTGCTGCACATTAAAGAGGTGTTATTTTGATAAGAATTTGACAAAATCCAACCAATGGATCACAGATGTAGAGCAACAGGTTATTGCATTCATGGCTGGTGCAGCATTAGCATTGCTCTAAAGTAGAAATATGCAGCGGAAGAGACGAGTAGGTTAGACATCAGGAAATAGCAAAAATTAAAAACGCGTGTAATCAATCAAAAACAGAGTAACCCAGCAGACTCCCGTTATTTCCACCTTGAAAATTCCAGCAAAACCCAAGACTCTGTCTGGCCACTCCGCGTTCAACCAAAACTCCATTCGGTTATGTTCTTAAACTCAACAGCTTTGAGTTTTGTCAAATTGTTATCAAACTAACACCTTTTTAATATGCAGCATGGTAAACGGCTATTGAAGACAAGAGGATAACCTCGCCGGCAGATGTAAAAAAGAAGAAGATCGCCCTCATAATCATGCTAGTGGTGTTGATTGCCATTGTTGTGAAACTTACAAAATGGAGTTGGATTTCTTTATATGAAATTTTGCTCTTCTAAATAAGTATCCATTATGATGGTACGATCTAAGTTCACATATGAATATGTCACAATTTTTCATGATAGTGAAAATGTTAAATATGGAGTTGTTTACTTGCTTATGAAGTTTCTGTGCATTTGTATTGCACTTGTATTTACACATTACGATTAATCAAATTTTAGTTTTCTTATTTTAAATATACAATTTCAGGCCTTTAGAAATATCCATTGATCACTTGAACTTATCCTTTACTACACAACTATAAATATAATGTTTTGAAAAGAGTTCACCGTTCCACCAAAAACAGTGAAAAGAAATAAGAAAGACTCAAATCCGTTTCCTCTCGACTCTCTCTGCCGCCGTTTATCTTTCACCGACCTTCTCCATTTTGTTCAACGTCTGGATGCTATGGGTCTGGTGCGTGTCATGCTGCGGGCTATGTCAGGTGGCTGTGTTTTTTGCGGCTGAAACGGATCTCACTCGGTTGGTAGAGACAGCGGGTTCCCCAGCTATACCTTTCACCGCCGTCTCTGTCAAGTGATGTTGTCTCTTGCTTCTTTCTGTTGTTCTGTTGCCTTGTCTCTTACTTCTGCCTCTTGCTTTGTTTCCTTACTTACACTTGTGTCTGTGGCGCCAGATTGGGGTCAGTTTGCTTCTCTTGGATGGCGGCTTGAGTTCTTTTCGTGGTTTGGCTAGTTCGGTTAGGGTGGTGGTCTGTCTGACGGGTTGTCTCGGTTGGATGGCTGCTGTGTTTTCGGGTCGCGGTTGTGTCGCGGGTGGCTCAGTCGTCGGCTAGGGTGGTGGTCTGAGTGATGGGTTGTCTCGATTGGATGGCTGCCGGGTTTTCGGTTCATGGCTGGGTGCCGGGTAGCTCGTTCGTCGGTGTCACGGTTCTGTCTATTGGTCGATCTGTCCTCGGTTGTTCGGGTAGCAGGGCGTGTCCATGTTGTCTCTCTCTGTAGATTAGCTGCCTGTGCAGCTACTCTTTTCGTCAAGCTCGGTTGAGTGGCGTCGTTGGTCTCCGGTCATGGTGGCTGGACGGGGTTACGATGCGTCATTACGTGTCGCGGGTTTCGGGGGTTCATGTGTCTTCGTGTAATCCCACCACGTTTTTCAAACCTTGTGCTCACTATTTGCGTGTATGGACATGTGTCCCAATCTGCCTGTTCATCTCTTCAGCTGCTACGGACACGTGTTTCACTGGAGACTCAGTTGTGCATTACCCTTTACTGCTTATCATAATTGGTTCACCTAACAGACTCAGTTGGCTTCGTCTGAACCAATTAAAATTAGTCCACGCTTGGTTCTCATCCGAGACTATCTTTTCTGAAATTTAACGTCATCACCATTTTATTATCATTGCGTTCCCGGAAGTTGATCATCACGGACGTACTTTAATTTCTAATACATTTTTTCACACATTTTTGTACGTACCGAGGCAAAGTACTCGGTTTAGTTCTTAGTTTGTCTTTTCAATTTGTTTGGACTAGACTGAGTCAGACTAACTTGTATTAACCTTTTAAGTCCTCGAGTTGTGCGTCTGGTCTTTGACCTTCAATCAAAAAAAAGAGTTTACCGTTCCTCAATGGTTGTAAAATTGATGATCATATGCTATTAATAATGCTTAAAAATATTAGAGTTTTAAAAAAAGATTTTTGTAAAAAATCTTTTCAAATAGTAAGAATTAAGAAAGATCAACTTTAATAAAGCAATGTAAACTAAATTATATAATTTTTTTAAAACTTAATGAAAACAATTACGAAGTGAATTAAAAAGTAATGATGAACAAATTGGATATCTAATTGTATTCATTTCGTAGTAGTAATCCGTCCGCCAAAGCCCTGTGTGAGACAAAAAATAACTACTGCTTCAAAATAGAGAAAATTGACGGAGCTTTAGGATCAAATCATCTCAATAAAGTTATATCCAAATAAATTTTGCCCATTTTTAAAAACAATTATTTAATTTTAAGAAAAAATTATAAAAAAATAATGCCAATTAAATCAATTTCCACTAAAAAAATAAATGCAAATACTAATGCTAATCCTAATAGACAAACAAATCGCAGTATAATAAAATAATAAATATTGAATGATCTTCATCCTTTTTGTCGTTATCTTCATCTTCTTCGTCTGTCTGCTGAAAACAATTTCACCGTGTTTCGTTTCCCTCTCTTTTCAAACCCTCCAAACCCTAGTTTTTTCCAGACTCCCTCCGCCGCGCAAAACGTTTTCTTTTTCCCTCCAAACCCTAATTCCTGTCCAGTATCGAATTTCCCCCTTTGGAATTTCCCGATTTGGCGGGATTTTGTGGAAACCCTAGATCACTCTATGGACCCCGATCGGCGTTTTTGCGAGTCATTAGAGCGGGATTGTGAAGCGGATGAGTGTGCGGATGGTGTTGGTGAAGGTAATTGTGGAGTTGGTGATGGTGGTGAGTCGGATCGGGAGGAAACCCTAGGAGGTGGTTTGAGTGGGATTGGTGGAGAGGGTTGTTTGGAGGAAGGGGATGGGGATTTGGGGTGTGGTTTTAGGAGGGAGAGGTTTGAGAGATGTTGGACGCCATGGGAGTTGAGTGGAGGTGAGAGTGAGTCTCCGTCGGAAAGGAAGGAGGAGTATTCGATTTGGAGAAGTGATGATGATGACGATAATGTTGCAGTACATGATGATAATGAGATTAATGATTTGTGTGAATTGTCTCCGGTTCTTGCTCCGCCTCTTGCTGCTGTTGCGCCTACTGATATTGTTTTGGCTGCCGAAGAGCCTGCTTTTAGAGTGGTGTGTGTGCTTAATTTATTTTTTCGTTTTCAGAGTTGAATTTTGTTGGTTATTGTATTTATGTGTTTTACTGATGAAATGCTTGTTGTTTTGACTGTGTAGGGCGTTGGTCTAAGGAACTTGGGGAACACTTGCTTTCTGAACTCGGTTTTGCAGTGCTTAGTGCGCACCGCTCCATTTAGGCTAGGTCTTTTCCTGATTGATCATTTGTCACCCTGTAAGTGACTCAAATTTATGTGTTTAGCTTGTCATTGACGAATTACCATTCAGGTCTAGATTGTTCTGAGTTTTGTTATTCTTAATGCAGGTTATGGTGTGGAATTTTGTCTTGTATGTTGCTTACGCGAGCTTGTTCATTATGCATTCACATCCTTTGATGAGATCTCCCCTTCCAGTATTGCAGCTAACTTGAAATGTAAGCACCTCTGCAATGTCATTTTATTTAATTTTTATTGTTATTACTTCCAATTGTTAATCTGAATTACCATGTTACAAGTTATGGAAACTAGAAGTCATTTTTATTCGAAACAACCAACTATTTCAACAATGTATCACCTTTGAAGTATCTTCAAGAATGAAAATATTAATAATATTCATATTGCTGCTTCGTTATGATTTTCTTTGACTGGATTTTTTGAATTTCAGACTTCTCACCAGACTTTGTGCGTACCAGCAGGAGGATGCACATGAATTCTGCAGTGCTTGTTAGATAAGCTTGAGAAATTTCGATGATTCCGTCAAATCCTTGTTCTCCTGCACCAATTAGGAACCTGGTGAAGGAAGTGTTTGGTGGCAGCCTCGTCAGCAGAGTATGCCAGTTTAATTTATCTTGTTGTGATAATTTATGATTACGATTAACATGTGGGGCTAATTACTCACATTTCTTGATTGTTCCATTTGCAGCTACGATGCAGCAAATGTTATCACATATCATCTACACCCGAGGATCTAATTGATTTTAGTCTTGAGATAGATGACGTTAATACTCTTGAAGGTGCTCTTGAATCATTTACCAAATTGGAAAAAATTGAAGACGTACAAATGATTTGTGATGGATGCAATGAAAAGGTTTCAGTGGAGAAACAGTTTGTCATTGATCAAGCTCCATTGGTGGCATCTTTTCATTTAAAAAGATTTAAGAATGATGGCATTACTGTCGAGAAGATTGGGAAGCACATAGAGTACCCATTGATTTTGAACTTGGATCCTTACACAGCAGGCCATCCGGAACACAGTGTAATCTCTAATATCCCTCATTCTTTTAGTATTTTGCATAATGCTATCTAGTTTACTGGTATCATGATGTGAATAACCACTTAGTAACAACAAAAAGGTACCTGGTTGAGGGGTTACTGTGATTTGAGTATGATTGGTATTTCAGATGTCAACGTCTAGTCTCTTTTTGAATATTGACTTCACATATGTTGTTTAATGTTGTTTTATATTTGACATGCAATGATGTTGTTGGCCTGTTGCTATAAATATTCTCAGCATACTTCATGAGTATAAAGAGGGTTCATGTGCTTGGCTCTCATATCATTTTTTGAATAAATAACTCAAGTCATTCTAATTTCACTTCTTATCTCAGGCCGACTTGACATATGACCTTTATGCTGTTATTGTCCATGATGGGTTTTCATCAGATTCTGGCCACTATTATTGTTATGCGCGATCCTCACCAACACGTGGCATGAATTTGATGACTCAACGGTAATATTTTGTTGTCATTTTTTTGTTTTCTTTATGTTTGCCATGCATGTGATATAGTAAAGTTTATTGTTTCGAAAGCGACAATGTGCAGGTGGCACTTAATAATCTTTGTTAAATCCCTGTACAATTTTACATTGTAAACCATGAAAACCTGATCGTTATGTGTAGTTTTATCAACCCTGATACAAAAGTTTATTCTGCGAGATGTTTAATGCTATTGAAAATTGAAATGACATTTCATGAATGCTATAAGCTGTTATATTATAGTTATGTAGTCTTTTTTCCATGAGAGCCAGTTCTCTATCTTTATTGTACTCGGTGCATACTAAAAGATGTTGATGCTGATCTCACATCATTTTAACTTCAACTCACTCGTCAACCTTTGGAATTACAATAATGCAAAGTACACTTGTTGATGAAATAAACTGTGAGGTATTTTGTTTGCCTTGTGGAAAATAACAGTAAACATTGTGCATTCTGTCAATTGTTTTATTTTAACGCTACTACCTGAATCCTGGATCAGTGTTAACTAATATTTAAAATTTGGCAGGTCTCTAGAGTCAGTGAATACCATGTCCTATCTCGTGAAGCTTATATTTTGTTCTATGCCAAGCGCGGAACTTCTTGGTTCAACTATAATGATATCCAGAGTCTCCGTTATCTGGTCGCATCAAAATATTCCCCAAATTCAGTTCTGGAAAAAGTCAATCTATCTAGCGAATCAGATTCTTCAACTGAGCACGTATCTGTGTGGGTAAATAGACATAAGGAATTCAGTGAAGACTCATATCAGCCTACTTCTATTGGGCCTGAACTTCCAAATTCCGGAGCTAGATTCTATAACAGACATGGAGAATACCTGATTTGCTGTCCAACAATGAAAATGAAAACAAGAATGATGAAGATATGGAAGATTCTTCCTTCAATTTTGACATGCTGCTGAATGACGATGATAAAGAAAATAGAACTGAGACTGATGTTACAATCAGCTCCCCCCTCGATTTTGGTTTGATTAAGGATGAGGCTAACAAGGTCAGAAAGGATATGCCAGATGATAATGGTTATTCTTTCAGTTCTGAGGAGACGAAAGAGGCAACGGTAGAGCAAACACACAATAATAGCTCGCTGGCGGATGAAAATTTTGATGCTTCTTCATCCGTGCATGAAGCTGGCAACTTTAAGAACACATATGCAGACAGTCCTGATGAAGAGCCTTCAACATCACCCAACTGCCCGGCTGAATCCAGCGGAGGTTCCCTAGGTGTTACCAACAAAAGTACAATCAATAAATGCGGGAAAAAGACCAAGGCAGTAAGCTGTCAGACCGGCTTAAGTGGTTCATCAGGTGAAACATCTAACTTGTCTTTTATAAATTAATACCATTTTGAGTGCTAAAGAATTATTTTACTCATTGGATTTTATTTACAGAGGCTAAAAAGGTACCCAACACACTGCAGCATAAAAGGTCTGCTGAAAGACCCGTTGATGATGCAAGAAAAAAGCAGGCCCTGAGAACTCTAAAGAGGACCACATGCCCATGACAAGGGCCAGAAAATTTCTGGCGCGTGAATGGACACCCCAAAAAAAGAAAAAGAAATCTCCATCTCCGTTGGCACGAATCAGAACCGTGTAGTCCCTCCCTCTGCGCGATCTGCAATTTTCCGTTGAAGAGTTAAACCACTGGCAAACAAACATTTACTCTTGTAATTAAATCCTAGAATATATCACTAGCTTCTTTGCACATCTTAGCAGAAAGTATGAGCTTTTATGCTTACTGTATTCTAATATGATAAAGTTCCGGATTTTGCCATTTAACCAACCAGATTTGCAGTTCCCTGCCTTTTGTTTCCTGTTTGGTATGCATGTTTGATTGATTGTGCCATCTAATTTATTTTTTATAAGTTTTAATGATAGGTATATGAATGTTTAAATAAAAGAACTTCACATCACTATTACTACAAGCATAAAATTATTGTTGCTTTTGGTTTGGGCATTTGTACTTGTTAATTTTATGCAAAGCATAATGCTATTGATAAAAAAGTAGTCCATTCCGGAACAGGTGGGGATCAGAAGGTATTGTAAAGTCTGCGTGGGGGATGGATCCTGTCAAGCAGTTGCAGAAAATTGTTAGTGATTGGGAGCCCGCTCTGTACCTTTTAGTATTGATGACCAAATCGTTTGTCAGATTTGTTTACTGCATTTATGAAGATTCGGCACATTTTTAGTGGCACAAATATATTTTTTATTCTTCAGGTACCTTTTAGTTGGATATTGCTGAATGTATTTATGTTCAGTGAACTTATTTCGCCATAGAAGAAGTTCCTTTTGCTCAGCCTATCCTAAACTGTAAGTCTTTTATTTTTTAACTAATAATTGTAGCCATTTGTAAGTTTGTAATATTGCAATTGAAAATTTATTTTTTTAACTAATAATTGTAGCCATTTGAAAGTGTGCAATTGAAGACGCCAGATTTCTCTTTTTTCAGTAGTGAATAATCTCCTGTATGAAAAAGGTTTCTGGTGTTTCTTTCATTTAAGAAGATTAACCAATCCGACTAGGAATTCAATGTAATAACTGTATCATGTCTACCTAGAATAAACAAAAACTTAAAGCATGCTCCGTTTTGAAAGGCCAAAAAATTACAAGTGGATGGATGCAACTGCTGGGTCGACATTACGAGTAACCCACAAATCAATAAGGTAGAAAAAAATGGACATGTAAGAGCATTTTGCACCTTCATTGTCTGATAACAGTCATCGAATTTAGCTTAAGCTTCCAGGTTCTTCTCTTAGCTCAATAGCTGGCTTGGACTTAGTGGTGCAATTCATAGCATCAGATCCTGCTGGAGAACAATACATGAATGAGCCCACATAAACAGATAAGACCAAAGCTTGGCCAGCTTGCCATAACTTGAGAATATCTTTAATAAGCATTAAGTACCAAACCTGGACCATTTCGCCTCAATGGAGTAAAGATTAAAGAATCCATTCACTCAACTTTTCATTGTATTGACTGCATGTTTGCACAAATATATGCTTATTATTACTCTCAGAATATTTTTCAACATCTGTCTTCAGGAACCAATCATTGACAAGCTTATATCTTACTAGCTTGTTTATATAAATTGTATCATATGGCAAAGTGTTAGCATTTTTCTACGGTGATAAAACATGAAGAAAGTAACCACACAAAAGAAGAAGAAAACAGTAACATATCCATTAATAATATAAAGACGCACAAGTAGTAAAAACACTTACACCACACCTTCATAGTTCATAGAATGCTTACTTATTCAGTCTTCCACTACATTCCATAAATGTCGTTGTAGTGAAACAATTGTAACGAGATAAAAGTTCAAGCCATAATCGAAACTAAAACACCAAACTCGAAGGAAATTCATGTCGTGTCTCCCACTTACACCATCATTCTGCACTACTATGACTCATGCAGACCATACAAATCATCCAACTGAATGCACAACACCTTATCAACACCAAAATACAAAATGACTAGTAAATCCAAACCTTCAGAAATTAAACCAACACCATAAAATCATCTTAAAGTCAAAACAAATCCATACAATGAATAAATCAATCCACAGATCACCAATTCAGATTTCCAGATCCGATTCAATAAATTAGTCAACGAGTCGAACAACCAAAAATAACACACACTTATACCATCTGAAATCGGAACCTACACAGCGTTATCCGATTCAATCCGATGATCGCCGATCGGATCGTCTTTCCTTCAAATTCATCGAATCGCGGCAGTCTCCGATTCACTTGATGCAAGGCGGGAAAAGCCGGCTTTTCCTTTACTAATACGAAATCAGAATATCGGATTTGAAGGACGCTTCCCGACCTGCACCAAGCGAATCAGAGCCTCACGCGACGTTACAGTCGCGAGTTATTGCGGATCAACGTCGCCGGAATCCGGCGGCTAAAAGTGTTGAACAGTGAGAGAATAGAGAGTGAAAGAAGGCCGCGTTTGGTTGCACATTTTATAAACAAAATGAAAATTATTTATGAGAAAAAGAAATAAAAAGTATCAACGTAAATTCTATGTAGACGAAGACGACTGCTTATTAGATTTAATGTATTATGATCAAGCAAGATTATAATTTTGTGATTTAAAAATTAGGATTAATTATTATTTTTGGTTAAACTACTTAATTTTTTATTATATGAAACCTCGTTTCCGATTTTGTAAAAAATCATAATTTTTTAGGCACCCACTATCTGGACATCAGGTCTTGAGTTCGAGTCATGGGGTAGGAGTGAAATTCCTGTGATCCTTTTTAAAAAAAAGAAGAAGAAAAAAAAAGAAAAAAATCATAATTTTTTAATTTAATTCTATCAAGTTGAATTATTAGTAAATTTTTTTTGATAATTATTCTGAAATTACTGAAATACCCATGATTTGACAAATTTACATAAATAAAGTTTTGGAGGTTATTTTGAATATTTTACCACTGGTTTCTAGATATGTCAAAATTACCCATTATCCGTTACCCGCCCTTTATCCGCCCGTTAAAATACCCGTCTATACCCGCCCGTTTAGAGATAAAGGGTAATCATACCCGTTACCCATTTATACCCGTTTATTATAGGGTCGCCCATTACCCGCCCGTTATATTTCATTAGAAAAATTCATCAAGTTCTACTCATAAACTACCATCAATCTACTAAAAATTTAGATACTCATTTTTCGTATTTTACAAATAATAGAATAGTTGGTAAAAAAAAATATGTAGTTAAAAGGTAAATGAGTTATTAATGGATAAACGGGTATTTAATGGGTAAACGGGTAAATTAATACTCGTTACCCGTTTATACCCGTTATCCTATATACCCGCCCGTTTATACCCGTTTACATAAACGGGTAAATAATATCCGTTACCCGTTTATGCCC
>QZGG01000837.1:0-96719 GCA_006409495.1 Sedum album | reverse complement strand
GCTGTTAATTTAGGCGCTGTTAAAAGTTTCAGATCTACTTTTTTAAGTTTTACCCTACTTCGTTTCTTTTGTTTCCGCACTCACACGTCGTCTCTGCCTTGGAACTAAATTAATCTCAACCCGATAAGTCATCCTTTTCAGTCTTGTGTTATAATATTGTGTTAAAAGTAAGTTTGTTTGAATTTTTATTTAGATGCGCTTATGATTATCCATAATTTAATCGTCTTGCATGTTGCTTATCTTATTCTAGGTATTTCAATTCCGATTATTCTCAACCTTGTTAGTCATAATGGATCGAAGTTGGATGTGTTTAAATCGTTTGTCTGTTGGTTATGAAGAAGGAATAAGAGGGTTCTGTCAGTTTGCTAAGGATTTTGCAGACCGGAATGACACTGAATATGTGTTTTGTCCATGCACTGATTGTTGGAATAACAAAAAATAAAAGTCGGAGATCTTCACAAGCATTTGTTGTTAAAGGGGATTGATCCAAAGTACAAAGTTTGGCATTTACACGGTGAATGTGAGACAGCTAGCTCTCCCGGCCCCCAGATGGAACAACATGGATTTAATGAAAATATGGACTGGGAGGATGACAATTAATTGGAATGGTGAATAACATTGAGAAAGAGATGAACGTCGGGTCTTCTGTCATTGAAAAACTTAAATCTGATTCTGAGACACCTTTGTACGATGGTTGCACAAAATTTACCAAACTTTCAGCAGTGTTAAAGTTGTTTAATCTGAAAGCAAAGAATGGATGGAGTGATAAGAGTTTTACAGAGTTATTGACATTGGTATCAGAAATGCTTCCATCCGAACACATTACCTACTCGTACTTATGACGCGAAGAGGGTAATGTGTTCCCTATGGGAATCGAATACGAAAAAATTCATGCATGTCCAAACGATTGTATTTTGTTTCGAGGTCGGTATAAAGATCTAACTGAATGTCCAGTTTGTAACTCTTCAAGATATAAACCGAACAAAGCACCCAGTATCAGTTCAAAAGGCGCACCGTCTAAAGTGTTGTGGTATTTACCTCCAATTCCAGATTTCAGCGGCTCTTCTCAATCTCAGATGACGCTACTAATTTGCGATGGCATGCTGAAAAGCGTGTTGAGGATTATATGATGCGTCACCCGGCTGATTCAGTTCAATGGAAGACTTTTGACGAAACATTTCCTGAATTTGGATGCGATCCAAGAAACTTGCGTTTAGGTTTGTGCACTGATGGAGTGAATCCGTTTGGAAATCTTAGTAGTCAGCATAGTACATGGCCAGTCATATTGGTTATTTATAATCTTCCACCTGGTTGTGCATGAAACGCAGATATATGATGCTCTCATTATTGATTTCTGGGCCTCGGCAGCCGGGGAATAACATTGATGTTTATTTACAGCCATTGATAGATGATCTAATTCTTTTGTGGGATAAGGGTGTCCCTACTTATGATGTATCTAGAGACGAGTTTTTTGATATGCGAGCGATGTTATTTTGCACAGTCAATGATTTTCCTGCATACGGTAACTTGTCCGGGTATAAGATTAAAGGATACAAAGCTGCCCAATATGTGGAGAGAATACACATTCTCAACATCTTAAAAACTGTCGCAAGATTGTATACATGGGACACAGACGTTTCCTTCCGACCAATCATTCCTACCGTCGAAAGAAAGCTTCGTTTAATGGGAAAGTTGAGTTTGAAAATGAACCGAAATCAGCTTCTGGCAAGGAAATACTTGATACTATTTGGGAAGTTCCTAATGTTTTGGGAAAACGAGGACGTAATACTGTTGATGGTTTGTGGAAAAAGCGATCTATATTTTTTGATCTCCCATACTGGTATACCCTTACTGTTAGACATTGTATTGACGTTATGCATGTGGAGAAAAATATTTGTGATAGTCTTATCGGTACCATTCTTAACATTCCTGGAAAGTCAAAGGACGGTGTGAAGGCTAGATTGGACATGCTTGAAATGAACATTCGTAAGGAGTTAGCTCCCGAACAAAGAGGACAAAGAACCTATCTACCACCTGCGTGTACGACTTTATCTAAAACTGAAAAATTAGTTTTTGTTCCAGTTTGAAGGGTGTTAAAGTTCCTTCGGGTTTCTCGTCAAATATTTCAAGTCTGGTTTCCATGAAAGACATGCGTCTTGTTGGTTTAAAATCTCATGATTGTCATACATTGATGCAACAGCTATTGCCTATCGCAATTCGTGGGATATTGCCTGAGAACGTGAGATCTGCTATTACAAGATTGTGTGTTGTTTTCAGCTCTTTGTGTTCTAAGACAGTTGACCCGCTTGACTTAGACGAACTCCAAAATCAAATTGTTGTTACTATCTGTCAGCTTGAGATGTATTTTCCTCCCTCATTTTTTGACATTATGGTTCATTTGACTATTCATTTAGTACGGGAGATAAAATTTCTTGGACCGGTCCATATGAGATGGATGTATCCTTTCGAAAGGTACATGAAGACCTTAAAAGGTTATGTGAGAAATAGACATCGACCTGAAGGTTCTATGGTTGAAGGATACATTGCCGAGGAAGCAATTGAGTTTTGCTCACATTATTTGGGCAATATTGAGTCTATTGGGATTCCAAAGCCGCGACACTTTGATCGTCTTCAGGGGAAAGGAACAATTGGATTTCAAGTTAAAGTTGTTCCTCGATCAGAGTTGCATGACGCCCATTTCTACGTGTTGCGGCAGGTTGATGAGATCGAGCCCTTTGTAGAACGTCATTTGCAATTGATAAGGTCATCTAATCAGGGAAAATCTGAAAAGTTGATCCAAAAAAAGCATTCAGAAGAGTTTGCTTCTTGGTTGAAAGACGACGTTTTAAGTTCAAATGTGCCTGATTTTGTGAAGTCTCTTGGTGTTGGGCCTAGTTGCGCCGTTCATTCTTATAGAGGGTATGATTTAAATGGTTATTCTTTTTACACAAAAGATCAGGATGAAAGAAGTTCAGTTCAGAATAGTGGCGTGACAATTGTTGCCGATACAATTCATGTGTCTAGTGCCAAAGATAAGAACCCTGTAAATACCGGTGTGAATTATTATGGTGTTATTGAAGACATATGGGAAATAGACTACGTAGAAGTTCGGATACCTGTTTTCAAGTGCAATGGGTGCATAGTTCGAATGTTCGTATTGATGAATTCGGCATGACATTTGTTGACTTTCGTAGAGAAGGATACAAAGACGAGCCTTTCATCATGGCTGAGCAAGCTAAACAAGTATTTTACGTCAAGGATCCCACAAATGAACATAAATATATTGTCGTTCATGGAAAACAACATATTTTCTTCGAAGATGGTATGGATACAAATGATTACTCTGAAGATAGTGCAGCGGTTTGTAGCACCATTCCAAACAATTTCGAAGACGTTGTTGAATTTCAACAGAGAAGGGATGATCACAATGAAGGCATATGGATTGAAAAACAATGTAAGAATTCCGAATATTTTTCAAAACATTAATATATTTGTGAAGTTATGTTTAGATTTATACATCATTTACTTATTTTGCTTGGTGTTTTTATACAGGATTTTAGTGATGAGCACGCTATATAAAGGATGATGTAATCAAACTTTTTTTGATTTGGAATTAAGCAGGTAATTAATGTGTTGAAAATTCTTACTTTTTAAATTTAAATTATTTTATTTGTTTTATCGTGTAATTGTCCTTATATTTAATTTTTTCATGCAGCTGGTATTCGCTCGAGATAATATGATTGTGAAGATTCAAAATTATTAGATGATGTTTTAATAGAGCTTGTGTTTATTGTAATTTAAGTAATTATCAATGATGAAAGTGTGTTTATTGTAATTTGTAAATTATAATAATAAAAATACTGCTCTGTTTTTAAACATATTACAGCGCTTTAATAAAGAAACGCTTTGTATATATCATGTCTAATAAATATATTAGCGATTTAAACATTTAACAGCGCTTATTATAAACAGGCTGTTAAAAATGTATTTACCACAGCGCCTTACATATAAAGCGCTGTTGTAATTAGGGTTCTAAACCCTGAACCCCGAACCCTAACCCTCAATCCAAACCCTAATTATAACAGCGTTTAAATATATAAGCGCTGTAATAATATTTAAAATAATAATAAAATAATTGTTTTTACAGCGTTTAAAATAAAATAAACGCTGTAAATTATAAATTACAGCGCTTATTCTTCATAAAAGCGCTGTAAAATATATATTTTCAGTATTTTCAAGTTTTAAAAATCAGGTAATATATTTTTTAGGTTTTTGTTATTTTAAGAATTTAAAAACTCAATTAGTAACATTCTATATATTAAAATATCATGAAAACATTAATAAGCATTTGAAATCATTGGTATTTGAAGATTTGTACAGGTCTTTTTACTATGCACTAAGTTGAACATTGTACATTTTGATCAACTAAACTTTTCACTAATAAAAACAAAACAGAAATGCAAATGATTTTTTTTTAAGTAAATGAGTTATAAGCTTCATTTATCAAATTTCCAACCAAATTTGTTTCATAATAATCAATGAATTCTGAACAAAAAACAAAACAAATAAAAATTTATAACAGCGCTATAAAGGAAATGCGCTGTTGTAAATGAAATACCACAGCGCTTATTCGGTATAAGCGCTGTAATAAATGTATCAGTAATTCGATTTCTTAATTAAAAAATATTTATCTATATATTACAGCGCTTTTATATTTTAAGCGCTGTTGAATATGTTAAATTACCTGATTGGTCGAAACAGTTTCGCGCAGATTTTAATCCCAGTCGTTGTTTAAATGAATCTAACGGTCCGTATTCAATATTAAAATTCAGAATTTTAAGTCACCCGCACAAATTTCCCGCTATAGGCTTTCTATATATCCAATGTACAACAAAATTTACATTGAAATTTTCTTTCAAACCTATGTTGTTCTTGTCGGATGCTTTGTTGCGCATAAAATTCCCGTTTCAAGTAAGGAATCCAACTCTTATTTGTTACACTTTTGTGTTTTATATTTTTCGTTAAACTTATTTGTTCTTTGTTTGATATTAACTCTATTCTATTCTTCAATATATTTTTTGTAGATTTGTTGTATGATATATGTCGAGGACGATGAGCCAATTCAAGACGAGCAATGAGGTTAATTCAAGACGAGCAATGAGACAAATTCAGTAGTTTTGGTCCATAATATTTATTTGCTAATGCTTGTAAAAAAGAATGTTAAATTGGGTTTCCATTTCATTGTAAAAGTACGATTTAAATAAAAAATAAAGAAAATTATAATCAAAACTGATTCCCTTTAAAGCGGTTATTAATATTATTAACTTTCCAAAACTGTCTTCTAAAATCTCCGTAACTATAATAAATCTTAATGCGCTTAATTATATTTTTTTATAATTAATATCTTATATTTAACAGCGCTTAATTCAGAAAAACGCTGTAAAATTGAAACATTTAACAGCGCTCTTATATTTAGAGCGCTGTAAAATGTTTATATTTTTTACAGCGCTCTTTTATAAAACGCTGTATTATTTTATATTCGAATTATTAAATTTTCAAATTAAAAAACTAATAACTATTTTACAGCGCTTAAATAAAAACGCTGTGTAATAAATTTATTAAACGACCTCGTTTTTGGTTTTACGCTTGGTTGTGAGTGATTATTTTTTACAGCGCTTTAAATATAAATGCTATAAAAAACAAAATAAATAACAGCGCTCTTTTTTTCTTTTACAGCGCTTCATGAAGCGCTGTTGAAAATAGTGCTGTAATAAATCATTGACTTTATTACAGCGCTTTTTTTAAAAAAGCGCTGTTGTTTATATATATTTATAACAGTGCTTATTAGTAAAGAAGCGCTGTTATTAATTACCATAAACAACAACGCTTTTCTATAACAAGCGCTGTAATAAATCCGTGATTTACAACAGCACTCGTTTCAACAGCGCTTCGAGAAGCGCTGTTAAATAGCAAAAACAAGCGCTGTTATAAATATGATCTGTAGTAGTGATACTTACACTGAATTTGAAGCTTGGCTGAAACAGATTGAGAATAAGCTGAACAAACACTTAATATCCATTCGTACTGACAATGGAACCGAGTTTCGAAACTCGAGTTTTATTTCTCTTTGCAGGGAACGAAGTATTGATCACAACTTCTCGGCCCCCAGAACTCCGCAACAGAATGGCATAGTAGAAAGAAAGAACAGAACTTTGGAGAATATGGCCAGATTTATGCTAATAGGAAGTTCCGTTTCGAAGAATTTCTCGGCAGAAGCAGTGAATGCAGCAAGTTATATTTTGAACCGAGTGTCGCTAAGACCCCTGATAGGAAAGACACCTTATGAACTGTTGATTGGAAGGAAACCTAGTGTGGTGCATCTAAGAGTGTTCGGCTGCAACTGTTATGTTCACAACAACGGAAAAGAAAACTTAGGAAAGTTTGACCCTAGTAGCGATGAGGGAATATTTGTTGGCTACTCAATCAACAAGAAAGCATATAAGGTTTACAACAAAAGGCTCCGCAAGGTCGAAGAAAGCATCCACGTAACTTTCGATGAAACTATTGCAACTGAAGATCATGTGGCAAATGATAACTCAGAGTTTTTAGTAAATGAAGATGATCTCCACTACATTGGAGCACGGATGCAGATTCAGAGGTTACTCAGACTGCAGAACTTGTCGAAGAAAGTGAGAATGCTATCCCTCAGGAGGATAACAGGGAGGAAGCAGAACCTCAGGGGGAACAAGAAGGTGAATTCCCTCTCGAGGACGGCCAGGACGAAGCTGAACCCAAACCAGCATCCACTAAAAGTGGAAGACAGATCAAACCACCGTCCAGATTAAGAGATTATGAGTGCTACACTTCTCAAGAAAGTATAAGCCTATCTGCTTTTGTCTCACTAGCTGAACCTAAGACGGTCGATGATGCCTTATGTGACCCTGACTGGGTCATGGCCATGCAGGAAGAACTTCACCAATTCGAACGAAACAAAGTTTGGAGATTGGTTCCAAGACCAGAAGGTAGGAAAGTCATTGGTACAAAGTGGATCTTTCTTAACAAAATGGACGACAAAGGAGTAGTGGTGAGAAACAAGGCTCGTCTCGTGGTAAAAGGATACAATCAGCAAGAGGGAATAGACTACGACGAGACGTTTGCTCTTGTAGCTCGACTGGAGGCTATCAGGCTGTTGATAGCATATACTACTCATCACAACTTCACTCTGCAACAAATGGACGTAAAGACAGCTTTCCTTAACGGGGAACTCAAAGAAGATGTTTACATGAGTCAGACACCGGGTTTTGAGAATACAGATTTACCTGATCATGTTTACATCTTAGACAATGCACTATATGGACTAAAGCAGGCTCCCCGTGCCTGGTACGAAAGACTGTCAACATTTACTATCGAATGGCTATGTATGAGGAAAGATAGATAAGACCCTCTTCCTTCTGCGGGAAGGCAGAGATACGCTGGTCGTTCAAATTTATGTTGACGACATCATTTTTGGGTCATCAAACGACAATCTGGTTAGGAGATTCACTCAGCTAATGGAAAGCAAGTTTGAAATGAGTACGATCGGCGAGCTCAAGTTTTTCTTAGGTTTACAAGTCGAACAAGGAAAGGACGGAACAAAAGTCCATCAACAAAAATACTTGAAGGATCTTCTGGAAAAGTATAACATGGAATCATCAAAGCCGATGCATACACCTATGTCCCCAAACGATTCACTCGGGAAGGATGAAAGCTCACACCCTGTAGACCCAACGGTGTACAGAGGGATGATAGGTTCGCTTTTTTATCTTACAGCCAGTAGACCTGATATCTTATTCAGTGTGTGTTTGTGTGTCAGGTTTCAAAGTGACCCAAGGGAGACACACATCAAGGCTGTCAAAAGGATTCTGAGATACCTGAGAGGGGCAGATGACTTATGCCTATGGTATCCCCGAGGAGCTAACCTATCACTTATTGGATATACTGACGCTGATTATGCAGGTTGCCGAATGGACAGAAAATCAACATCAGGAATGGCACAGTTCTTGGGATCATCACTGATATCATGGGGATCGAAAAAACAAAATTCAGTCACACTTTCAACCGCTGAAGCTGAGTACGTAGCAAGTGCCGCTTGTTGTGCACAACTACTATGGTTGATGCAACAACTAAGTGACTATGGAGTTGAGGTTAAGTGTTCGACTATTTTCTGTGATAATACTAGTACTATCTGCATATCAAAAGATATAGTACACTTCTCACGTACTAAACATATAAGATACCACTTCTTACGTGATTGTGTTGAAAAAGGGTTAATTAGGATGGAATACTGCCCAACGGAACGACAAGTAGCAGACATCTTCACAAAGGCATTGCACAGAGAACCTTTCGAGAGACAGCACTTAGAGCTCGGTATGATCTCTCTAAACTAGTTGTACCAAGGCGTGTATTTTTTTCCCTCGATGATTGACTATGTTGGCATGCAGACAAAGCTTGATTTCAACTTTGCATTATCATTAGCACGCTTGATTGATTGATACTGATGCACGTTATATGTCATCATTCATACTAGTTTGAATATGAAATAGCAACTGTTAATGTCATGCAAGTAATTTTCTTGATTAGCCTGTGTGAAGAATATCATATTTTGAACCCTCATTACAAGCCTAGATGTTCTTCCAAACTAACCCTAGCCGCATACACTTATGAGTTCCAACTGCCACTTTGTTTTATTTTGGAACTTGACTGCATAAATATGTCACATTTATTGTTTCGGTTGCGTGTAACATTTTGAATCATTATGATTGTGCCATGTTACACACCCTTCCAACCATGAGACAAAGCCGGATTAGTGGAGACTGTGGCCCAATCGGATGAAGTATTTAATGAGGAGGATATCTGGGTAATTAATGCGCCAACCAAAAAGGCAACTAGCGGGTAAATGCACACGATTCTCAAAGAAAGTTTTGGAAGGTCAAAGATCAAATGATTACCAGGGTTGAGGCAACATTAGCTAACATCACTACTACCCTCGGATCTTTGGATGCAAGAGTCACGGTTATAGAAGAACAAGTGAAGAAGACAAGAGAGTCTACGGACCTAGTGCTAACCAACAACATCGTGACTAAGGAAGAGTTCACGAAGCTCTACAAACAGATGCATTATGTCGGAACAACCCTCATGGATCACTTCAAGGACATCTTCCGCAACTTCTGACCCAGTGGCGTCTCATGGTTCCCAACTTGTCTCCCAGCACATCAGCCCCTTATTTCTGAAAAACTTTATTTGAACTTGCATTGACATTGCCTTTTGCTATTTTATTTCGAACTTGTGTGTTTTGATGACATTTTATGGCATCGTTTCTTTTAATTGTGCGTGTTTTGTGCTAATTGCGTCGTTGATTATCTTGCTTGACTTGCTACCCTTTTCGATGATGTCAAAAGGGGGAAGTATACTAACACGCAGGTACACAGTTTGAGGGGGAATGCCAAAGCTCTGAGACTGTTTCTCATAGGGTTATCGTGCATACCCTGAGGGGGAAGTCTGATACTTGGTGCATACCCTGAGGGGGAAGTCTAGTACCCTGAGAGGGAAATCAATGCAAGTTCGAAAGGGGTATTTAATTTTGATATCTGATAAATGCTTTGATTGACTATACTTATTCAGATTATTGCTTATTTGTGATAGTGGTTTGTCATCATCAAAAAGGGGGAATATTGTTGGGCCTTAGTTTTGATGATGACAAACACTAAGGACTAATATTGCTTTGAGGTTTAATGTGATATGCAGGAAGCAATTAAGAAAGTCTACTTGCCAAAGAAGGAATGAATAAGATGCAATCAAAGAACAAAGAGCAGCCGCGCCAACTTTGGAAGGCGGCATTAATAAAGAGATCTTGCAAGCATTAATTGCACATCAAATAAGGAAAGCAAATCTGGTTGAGCATTTATGACACAACAAATAAGAAAGAAGAATCTGATTGAAGAGAAGAAGAAGGCAGCATACGAGAAGTATAAAAGAGAGTCCGACGGCTTTGAAGAGCTGCGCGATATCCGAGGAGCAAGAGAAGAAGGCAGATTTCTTTGAGCCGGATCATCGTGCACGTTGCTGAGAAGTTGCTCGAGAGTACATGTGGTGTGAGCTTTGTTAGGTTGAGTTTACGAGTTGCAAGTATTGTATCTAGTCGTTGTAGGCGATAGATAGTACATTGTAATAGTCAAACAAGCATACCTTAAAGAAGCGTCACACGCATTCAAACCCTTCTCCGGAAGGTAGTGGTTTTATGCAGTAGTCTGGTTGGCTATTGTGGTTTCCACTATAAATCGTGAGTCATTACTTTCAGTATTTAATTTAATTTAATTCCGCTGCGTTTATTAGTTAACTGCAAACCCTCTCAGGGAACCCATAACTGAGTTACCTCAGAGGGAACGCTAACCTACGATCCAACACTTTCACTGAAGCTTATAAAGTCCCCCTCCAATTTCCATACTCTATTAAAAATTGGAATAAACAGATCCTTATTCAGCGTACGACCTGTTGTCACCCTACATATAATCGCATATTGGAAAGTAGAGTTGGCTTCATCCCAATCCTTGTGTCCAACTGATATCACCATATTTCCCTAAAACCTCTCTGAAATAACCTCGATCTGCTTCTCCATCTGAACTGTGCGACCTTGTAAACTGTAACTAACAAGAAAACTCAAAATAACTTGAACACTCTCTTAACTTAGAAAGTTAGAAAGAGGCAGAGAATGTAAAAGAAAATAGAAGGAAACACTTTTATTGATAGAACATGATAAAACCTGTATGAATAATGGTGGAGGAAAACATTATCAACTTACACGTCTTGTACATATGATTTGTTTACATATTTGAAAAATGGACGGTGACGGGCCGACACTGATGTTGGATGTCGTACGGATCTGGCGGCACGGCTGATTTGGGACTGAACCGGCAGGCGATTTGGTCGATGGTGGACTGCAAAAGATGAAACTACTAGTGATGGCGGAAGCAATTGTATTGAATGGATCTTTTTGTGATGTAAATGATTGAGTTTGGGATGAATATGGATAAAGTGAGTATTGGTGAATTTGGATAAGAGGTAACAGGTTTGAAGTTTGATGAAGAATATAATTTTCTGATGAATGGTGATTGAAAAATAAAATAACAGAGGATATGCCGAGATAAATTGACAGGGTGGGGAAACCACCAAAGCAGCGGAAGTTATGTGGACAACAACAATCCGGACATGATCAATGAAAGGTCGTTGGACCTTAAAGCTCATGATACCATGTAAAAGAAAATAGAAGGAAAACACTTCTATTGATAGAACATGATAAAACCTGTATGAATAATGATGGAGGAAAACATTATCAACTCACACGTCTTGTACATATGATTTGTTTTTAACCCTAACTAAAAATAAACTAAATAAATGTGGTAAATAAATATGGCTAATTAATTCTAATACATCCTAATATTCTAACAGAGAAAACTAGCTCACTGCCCGCACTTGAGAGCATCATATCTTGTTCTTTAAAATAGTTATTTGACTAAAAATAACAATGTTTATTTACAATGGATACGTTCTTTATCTGATTTAAAGACAATATTCTCCATTGCATATTACTTTGAGCAAATATATTTTTTAATTTAATTATTAAATAAATTAATTTCAAAAATAAAATTATTAAAATCAATGTTTCAGATATGGTCTCTGGTTTTTAAATGTGATTGGAACAAAAATTTATCATATTTTATGAATTTAAAAAAGTAATTGATAATTAATTGCAAAATGAAATTGAATTATGTTGGATGAGGCAAGCGAGTAAGTCGGTGATGATTCTCTCCTCTTGAAAGTCGTCTTCTTCTTCTTCTCTCAGGTCTCTCTTCGTATTCGATGCCTTTGTTATCAATTTTCGATCTTCCAATTGTTAATCGCAACTTTGATTATTGTTTTCTTGTCGAATAGGGTTTCTGGGAGGAGTTTTGATTATCATGAAAAGGGAAATACAATTAGAGTCTCTGAGTATTCATGAAGATGATGCTGACCCTTTGCTCAAGGCTCCTGTTCAGATACAATTGGAGTCAATTGACATCGAGCAATCCAATGATAATGTTGATGATGATGATTCAGAAGCCGGAATGCTCCCATGCTGCCGCATTTGTCTCGAATCTGATGTTGAAACTCAATTAGGTTACATTTTTTTTTATCTTTCTTGTTTGGAAATAGAATTCCCAATCCAAGTTTGTTTCTTGAATTGTGGTTTATGGTCATTAAGCCCAGTATAATTGCTTCTGTAGAGTCGTTAAAGTATATTCTAGAGCGATTCCGGACTAATGCAAAATTTCGTGGAATCCCTCTATTAAATTAGTTTACCATTGCACGATGTCAGAAAAAGAGTATCAGCCCATACCTAACTAACTAAGTAACATGTTTGCAGGAGATGAACTTATATCACCATGTATGTGCAAAGGAACTCAGCAATTTGTTCATCGTTCATGTCTTGATCATTGGCGTTCTGTTAAGGCAAGGATATTTTCTTGTTCAAGTCAACTTTATTGCCATGTTTCGCCTAATGTTAGAATAATGTTGTATTTGATTGTTTCGTATTTAATATGACAGGGTGCCTTTTTTGTTTCAGGAAGGATTTGCATTTTCACATTGTACCACTTGCAAAGCTCAGTACCATCTTCGAGTTGCATTGTTTGAAGACAACACATGGCGTAAAGTAAAGTTCAGGCTGTTCGTAGCAAGAGACGTGTTCCTGGTGTTTTTAGCTATCCAAACTGTAAGTGCTAAGGTTTTATTGTTTTCCTTTTAGAAGAATTAATATGCTTACTTTAAATTTAAAGCATGGCTTCTCTCATGAAATCATGTTATGAATATTGCTATCTGATTGTTCAGTACTCTTTCTGATTTAGGTGATTGCTGCAGTTGCTGGATTTGCATACTACATGGATAAAAATGGGGCCTTTAGAAATTCATTTAGCGATGACTGGGACCGTGTCTTATCAAGGCATCCAATACCGTTTTACTATTGCGTTGGTAATATTTTCATTAAGCGTTACATTCACATTATATCTTTAATTTGACAGGTGGTTAATACTGCCACATATTTTCAGTCCTATGTATAATGTGCTTTTAAGTTGCAATAGACCATTTTCCATAATTTTCACTTATATCTGTTTATTTAAACACTACCCTGGTCTTTGGGCACCAGTGACCATAGTGATTCACTACTTTTCTTTGTTCTTTAGGATTCTTGCAGACACCAGCCTTCAGAAATCGGGTTATTTATCAACTATATTTCATATGCATAACAATAATCTTGTCTGATGGGACTCATAATCAGTATTTATGTCATTCAAGCACAGCAGCAAACTGCTCCGGTTTACGAGTTTTACTTAACCTGTAGCTGGTCCTTGATGTCATTGTTTCAAGTCCGACGTTTGCAAATGTGTGTTTAAGTTTGCGCTGCCTTTAATGATAGTCTTCCTCCCCTAAACACCAATTTCTGACTCATTACTATATCATGAACTTCTCAGGGGTTCTTGCATTTTTCGTGATGCTTGGTTTCTTTGGTCTGATTTTACACTGTTCTTCCATGAACAATGACCCGCGCATGGCTGGTTGCCAGAATTGTTGTTATGGATGGGGTATTCTGGACTGTTTTCCTGCATCCATAGAAGCATGTTTTGCTCTGGCTGTTGTCTTCATAGTGATATTTGCCATTCTTGGCATTGCATATGGATTTCTTGCTGCTACTATGGGTGTGCAAAGAATATGGCAAAGACACTATCACATACTAACCAAGAGAGAACTTACAAAGGTAAGTCGTATGATAGCTCTTTATTTCCTTTTGTAGGCGAACATGTGGTAACGCTTAAATATTGCGAGTAGTCCAGGCTGATTAGTGCTCGGGTATTGCGATTGTTACTTCTTTGTTTAGAAATCCAAGTTAACTGGAATTGCTTGCCCTGCATGCAATATCTGCATCTATTATTTTGCTACTTTGTGCTTCTACTTTAAAACACCTTGACATTCTTCTCTTGATGGATGGCAGGAGTACATAGTAGAGGACTTGCATGGCAGCTACACACCACCAAAACTGGATACTGAGCATGAGCAGCGACTGAGAATGCTCAAATTGTTGTAGACGATAGTAGCTGATGAAGAATGCAAACTCAGTAGTTCTATATATACAGTACTTGAGATGTACATCATATCTCCTCCTCTTGTGGGACAATGGGAGGCTCTATGTAGTATTATATGCTAAACAGATCGCGTGCGTGATGATTTTATCTCTACAAGGACTTCCCTTATAAACAAAAGAAACAGCTTGCGGCATGTTCTACTCTGTATAGGAAAGAGTTTTAGAATTCAGTTCAAAGTTTATATATAATTTAAACCCTGAATATAAGTTGTTACTTTAGTAAGTATTGTAAGTTTAGTAAGAATTGATTTCAGAAAATTAAGGAGAAGTAAATTGAAAGCATACAGACGGGTTTTTGCTGGATGGATCATCTAACTATACAAGTTGAACGAGGGATCTAATGGTTTCAAGTACATCAAATGTTGGAGTGATAAACTCCTTCCTCTCTTGAATCTTATCAAGAAAGTGTTGTCTTCTTGTTCTTATGGTCTTCATATGTTTTTGTTTCAATTCTTGTATCTGGTTGTTTCAAGTTTCTACCTCTATGTTTTTACTTGTTTTACAAGAGTTATTTTAGAGATGGAGTCTACGGTTGGCCATTTGGTCTTCAATTTCTATTTTTTCAATGTGTTGGCCGTTTTTCATAAAGCTTTAGCCTTCATGTAACTATGCTTCAAATGGCTCCTATGATGATGGCGGACAATGGCGCAGCTGCCTACTTAATCGATGACAACATGCCTACATAAAAATGTCAAAGGCTACTAGATGATACATGCAGCTGCATGGCAATCCATAAAGATTTCAGCGTTGTCGATGCAGCTGAATACTCATGCTTCATGTTGCAACGTGTCTTGACGGGGAATAGTTATATTTTCGTTCTGTTACTGATCGGGATGAGGCTAATGACTTACCGAATTAGTGATAAATTTCATATAATTGAATAGTTCGGAGTCAGGCTAGAAAATTATATTATCATATCTTTTAATGTACTCTAGCTGTTGAAGTCCTTATCCTTGTAATTCTTGGACTTTGTCCATATTAATCAAAAAAAATTGTGTTAAATTTTTATTTAACGGTTGTGGCCTAAAGCAGTTTGGATTATTGTTGGTTTTCATTAATTGTGTTTTTATTGAAATGACCTGTGTTATAGTGGAGTATTATGTGAATACTAATGTCCTGACACTACAAAAACAATCTATAACCTAAAGTAATCTAGGGTCAACCCAAGATATGAGTATAGAATTATAAAACTAGCTAGAATTACTAAGATTCGCCTAACATAAAATGTTTGTGGGGATTGTTGGATAGGGAGTTATATCTAAAGTGATTTAATATGGAAATTCTAAGGTGATCAATGATCTATGGTCCCTAGGAATTAACACATAAGAGGATGACAAACAATCATTCAATATCCAATGAAAGAAACTTAGGTAAACTAGCTTATTCATGCACATTAAATCCAAGTTCAACTCTCATTCCATCCTTAGAATTAAGAGGTGCATTAATGTGAAGGCCTCAATCTCTCAATCTATTGGCCTTCCTTGAGTAATGGACTCTCCCTCAATTTCTCAATCTATTGGGAGAGTTTACACTACTTAGAAAATTTAAGCTAGTCTTTCTAAATCAATCTTACATTCTCATGTCAAGATAAAGATAGAACTCTATGCAATGCTCTCTAATCAACTCATTATCAACTTTCATTGCATACATCATTGATTAGACTTAATTAATTACACTTAAGCATTTCATCAAACACTTAATGTGCAACTTATAGTAAATGTAGCCAATACATAAAATTCCAATCAAATTCAATTGCATAACAAATATATCATCGTCCAAATACATACATAAAAACTAGGGATCCATAGGATCCCTAATCAATCACTACTCACTACTCATTATGGAAATGAAAATAACAACAACTAAGAAGTAGAAAATTAGAGAGTTAATAGCAAACTAGAGGTGCAGAAGAGCTTTGGATGGTTGATCTTCACTCATATGATCTTTGATTCCTTCAATTGCACTTGATCTTCAAAATCCAAAATTCTAGGTTTTTCAATTCGAATTTCAAAGTCAAGGCCCCGAGTTTGAATGAGGCAAAAAGCTTTTATACTTTGGAAAATCTGAAGTCCTCTCCCTAGCAACAAAATGTCTTGGCCGAGTAACAAAATTTGGGCGAAATTCTGCTCTCTGCCGAGTGACGGCACGTCGTTGTATGCTGCAAATTTATGTCGAATCTCCTCTTTAGTATAGTAAGGGTAAGCTGGGGTCGAATCCACAGGGAACGGTGAGAAGTCGTCTTTTATCTACAAACTAAACTGGGGTTGTGAGTATAAGCAAATAAAAGAAAGAAACAAATGCGCAAGTAGTACTGGCGCGCGATCAGAAGACAGTTATAAAGAAGTTTAACAAAAACAGAGATGAGCTCGGTTCAGATTCTTCACTATGAATTCCATGCTTATCATTGGTCACTAAAGATACATGATATAATGTCCACGCAGGTTAAGGTCCGGTCAAAGCTTAATAACCTACACATACATTCTGATCAAAGTCTGTATGATATTATTACTCGGTCTAGTCTAATTAACCACGAATCCGGTCAAAGTAGTGATTAACTATTCTAGCGTTACTGCTATCATTCACAGTCACGTACCTCTGATAGTTTAACTATAGATAACAGATTCTATAACTAAGTCTGCGGTGCAAGGCTTCGCTTAATTATCAAACCTAATTATCATGCAATTGAGCTTGGGGTAATAATACTAAACTTATCATGAAGTTAAGAACAAAACCTCAAAACATGTCTTTCATAGATCTGAATCCAAACCGAATTCAGTAAGTTAGCTAGACATACTGAATGAATACATCTCAAGAGTTAATGTGGAACAACTAAAATAACACAACAAATCTGATTGACGCGTCGTCTTGCTTGCGTTGGAAGCTTGCGCGCAGATCTCTTTCTCTGGTTTGGGTGGCTCTTCACGCACACATCTGATTTCCTTCAAGCTTTGTAATTATTCTCTTGCCTTCTAGGGTTTCCACGAGAAAGTAGGCAAGAATATATATTGGAAATCGTTCTTATCTCTAAAAATCAGCCTTGAAAATATCTTTATCTCAAAAATCCAGACTTAGAAATATTCTTTGCGCGTGATGACGTCATCGCTCCAGATTTGTCGCTAGTTGCTGACGTCATCGCTTCCTCTGCTCTGTGCGACTCATACTCGCGCGCTCGTTAGTTTTCAGCTCTCGTCGACTTTTGTTGTTCTTTGTTCCGAGATTCAGCCTTCTTATTGCACTTTTGTTCTAACTCCTCTGATAAACCTGAGATACAAAACTACACCAAAAGCGTAATCTTATACTGAATATGTTAGAAATCTAAGCAGTGTAAAGGACTTAAAAGAGCATCCAAAAGTGCCTTATCACCGAGCCGAAATCTCTTGGCATGAGCAGAATTGTGATCAGCTTGATTGGGTCCTCAACAGAATTTGTTTTGCTCTACTGAGGTGATCTTGCGCTATCTTGCTCTGCCGAGCAAGGTCTTTACGGGGCAAACAAAACCTACTGACTTTTGTTGTATCAAATCTATCTTGTTGTTGGGCCGAATAAGATTTGCTGGGGCCGAGTTAATGTCCATTAGCTTGTTCGTGGCATAGCCCCTCTTCTAGTCGGCCGAGCAAGTCCTTCTTTGACAATTCTGCTCGGTCGACTAACTCTTTTGGTGTTGAACCTTGATGTTCGTGGGGGCTTCATTCCCTGCTCGGTGGACTCTCAATTCTGCTCGAGAGAGCAGATTTTCCTTTGAATGAAACTTGACTTGTTTTGCTCCATCTTTGCTCCATTTCATGATTTATATCCTTTGCAAAACTTGGATAAGTCCTAAAATAAGCACAAAGAGTATCAAATTCTTCACAAAATAATCGAAAACCAAAAAGAGTTTAGCATGAGGAGTGTACAAATACTTGTGTATTTGCACATTTTTCATGAAACATAGCCCCAACACAGCAACACACCTAATTAGATAAACACAAGGGAAAGCACCAGGCCAAACTAAGACACCACGAAGAATCAGCCTTCCGATACCAAGAGTTATTTAACACAGATGGGTTATCCCTCATGAATTTAGCGACGATTTAGCCTGCAACACAAATGACGCCAGTGAATCTGCCATTATGTTCTCCTCTCGCATAGTCTGTTTGACTTGCCACTTATTGGTCCTTTTTAGAGCATTCAAACACCCCTCCAGCCATTTCGACACGCTCCCCCATTCTCGCAATCTCATGATAGTCAAGTGAACAACCCCCAATGAATTTGATATAATAATCACTTCCTTAAGCTTCAGGTCTTCACCCAAACGCACTCCTAGGAGTAATGCACATCCTTCCACATCTTCGCTCTGGACCGCCTTCCCAATCAGCTTGAAGACTGCCATGACACATCCATTATTTATAAGCATCGTGGCTATTCCCACCCTCTATTCCTCGCTCCCCATGATCCATCAGAAAGTATGCACATTCCACTCCTATCCCCATCCATCAACAGAGCATTAGACCCTTTCACAACTAACTTCCTATCAAACTCCGAATCACACTCAAACTCCAATGGTTTTAGCATCACAACCATCTCGTCCACCCCACATGCCCTCTGCCCATGCACCATTCAATTTCTACAACTCCAAAGCAGCCAAACCCCTATCATTAGCTTCCTGAAATCTATCGCAGTACATATATTTGCACATAGAACAAGCAATCAGCCGCGCTTCCCCCAACCTGTTCCACACATTGTCAAACTCCATCTTGTTCCACCAACTCTTTACCCTCTAACACTCTGTAATTGTATGCACGAACGTGTCGCCACTAAAACCACATCTAATACATTCCAGCCCAACATTACAACCGCTCCTCCTTAAATTGATTGCATCTGGGAGCGCTCCAAGAGCTAATCGTCATACCATAAGCTTGATTTTGTCTGGAATATTAGATTTCCATACCTTTCACCAAAAAGATGTCATCCTACTCTCATAAAATTGCTCTCCAACATGATCATGCCTCTATCTCCGCTTTTAGCCTGCAGTGAACTTCAGGACCACCATCCCCTTCGCTTTCACCTCTGAAGTGGCTGAGTTGCTGACAGCGCGTCGTTGTGCACTGCAAAACTAAATTATAAACCTACTAAATACTAGTACAATGATAAGTAGGGTCGAACCCAAGAGAAAGTAATCTAGTCTAAGAGTTTGTACTACTAATCCTACTCCTAAAAGGGGGGTTTTTTTGAGAGTGTTTGTAACCAAAAACTAAGAGTTTACTAATAAAAGAAAAACATAGTTCAAGGAATCTCGTTGCAACCAGTAATCAAAGACCAGACATGCATTAATCTAGTAAAATATAATTGTTCTAATTAGATAGACCAGCTAGGGATTTTACCTAATTGTTGTTTTATCTTCTATTACCCGCTAGAGTCTCAAGAAGATGTAATAATTACCTAATCAAAACGCCACAATAGCTCAACTACTAGGCTTTGCTACTATGACAGTTCAATCAATCAAGTATCATGCAATTGATATAAACTTAATTTCACTGCTAGGTTAGGTTAAGCGAGTAACAAACCATGCAATGCATAACAAGAAAAGAATTCACTAAATTAAAACATGCTATTCAATGTTCTCATGCATTGTTGCAACTCAATTCTCAAAACTGTCAAAGGAATTAGCTACTCCTATAAAACATTAATATAAAACTGAGTTTGAAGAGGAAACTATTGGCTGCTAGCCTTCTTCAAATGATTAGGGTTAAAACCCTATTTATAAGCTACTGATGTTGCTGGACTGGGCTGGGCCAGAGGTCCGCGGATATAATCTCTTCAGCGTCCATAACTGACGTTAGTGTGATTTCATCCAGCTTGAATTCTAGCTCCTTTCTTCATCTTCGTGATCCGAATTCGCCTAAAATGCTCCATTAGCGTAAAAAAGCTCTCTTGCACTCCGAATATGCGTAAAATGCAAAACATTACGAAAAGGCAATACTTCACAAACAAAACATATAAAAATAGATGAATAAGACAATGATAAATCGTATAAATACCCTCCATCAGTTGACCATATACACCTTCTCTCTATTTTCAGTATTGTTCAAAGTGGAGAAGACACTTTCAGTTGAGCAGATGTCGACGGTAGCACCAGTATCCAACCACCAATCTCTGTCATTCGAGTCCACTAGATTCACCTTAGAGATGACAGCCACCAGAAAGTCATCATCGTTATTAGCCTTAGCAATGTTGACTTTTCCCTTTTTCTTCTTATAATTAGGGCACTCATTTGCTTTGTGTTCGGTCTGGCCACAATAGAAGCACTTCCCCTGGAATTAGGGTTTCCCTTTCTTCTTGCAAGAACCACCTTTGGGAGCCAGCTTGTTTGAAGACTTCTTCTCAGAGCTTGCACCATGCTCCATAATATGGGCCCTCTCAGGTATTATCTTCAGCTTCTTGTCAGAGCCTCAGTTCTCCTCCTCAATCATGAGCTTTAAATAGATCTCTTCCATATTCATCTCATTTCCCTCTCTAGGACGGAGGCAACTTCTCAATCATAGCAGCAACCTGGAATGACTCACTCAGCGTCATCCCCTCAGAAGTAATCTCATAGAATATTAGGTGCAGTTCCTGCATTTAACTCACAACAGTCGGAGAGTCGATCATCTTGTACTCAAGGAACTTGCCTATAATGAACTTTGTGGAGCCTGCATCCTTGCTTTTGTACTTGTAGTCCAAAGATTCTCATAACTCTTTATCTGTCTTAACAGACGTATACACATTGTACAGACTGTTAGCAAACCTATTCATGACATAATTCTGGGACAAATATTTAGAATTATACCACATCACGCTTTGTATGTGATCATGGATATCTGACTCTTCATGCTGAAAAAGGGGGGGTCCTCAGTCAGGTACTTAGACAGACCCAGAGTGGTCAGAGTGAACTTCATCTTCTGCTGCCACCTCTTAAAATTCAAATCATTGAATTTCTCAGGCTTTTCAGCCAGCATCATAGCAGGGGGCACTCGTGCACTAGGACCACATGTTCATTCCCTGTCACAGCTGTGGTTAGTCTGAGACTCAATCCAACAGTTGCTAGAGTGGTAGGAAATTGACCCACATGTACAATACCATTAACTAAAACAGCAGGAGTGTGCTGCACTCCACTAGTTATAAATGGATTCTCTCTAGTGGTAGTACCAATAACCGGATCCACTCCATCAACCATGAATTTTTGCATCTCATCACTGGCTGGAACATACTGATTGACATCCATGTTGAGGTTATTGGTTTACAAGCATAAATAAACAATTAGTAATCTAAATAATAAACATTTGTTGCTTGTAACCATAATACAACTTTACGATTTTTAGAAACAATAGGGTCTGAATATAATTAAAAGCACTGAATTACAAAAGGAAATTGACGTATACAAAACTAGATTTGTTGAAGCTTGAAGGCAATTTCCTTAAAGCTGTATTGCATCCCTTACGTGCAGGGTGTGGTTAGGCAGTAGGCTTTTCAGGATATGACAACTAGAACTTCAAGGCTGATTGCACCAATCGACATAATATAAGGTGTAAAATCATGTCACACATTTACATTAGGAGTAAGAAAAATTGCAAAACAAAGATGTCAACTCTCCACCCCAGAGGTGCTCCTTTCGCGTCCGCATGATGCAAGCGCACATAAGTTTCAGTGCTCCGAGGCCAAATTGTCCCGAGGATTTGCACCCCTGCACCCCAACATAAGTGTTTTCGTAGAGCTTTCAAAAACAACTTGTTCATAGCTAATTTGTAGCTATATATATATAGTTTCACAATTTTCCCATACCCACCTATGTGGAATACACAAACATACAAGTCTTGACATCCATTACTCATGGACTCAAACTTGTCATTTTTCTAAGTATCGGTGTATCACTCGACACTCGATCAATTTTGGCATTCAAATATTCAATCTTATAGTACACCTTGCAAGGAATTTTATCAAGATGTAAACTATTCGATTTCATGTACACAAGACACCGAAATTGGCTCCCTAAAATGAGACAAACTCACTTTCTTCACAACTTTAAATTATAAAATTTCCAACAATCCCCCACATGAAGAAAATAAAAAAGTAGAACCTTCCCTTGAAAGATATGCGTTTTTACGGACTATTCAGTAGACCCGATGTCCTTAAACTGTTCGTCTTATTGTATAAACAAAGTACAAATCTTCCATAAATATTATTCTGGCATACTTCCATTTCCCATGAGTGGGTTCATTACGGTCCTAAAACCCCTGCTTGGTTCAGTGATAGTAACTAAAGAATTAAGCCGTCATAATTCTCCTTTGAAGCGGTCACACTTCTTTCTCACATAAATGATTCTTGTTCCGGTAATCCCGCAATACCCTTTCTAGAGTATCTAATTCCTGCTCCACATAATCATTAAAAGCATGAAGCTTAGCCTCGTACGGAAATCCTTAGAGCTTCAAGCCCATTTGATGCAGCGTAAACCCTAGAAATTTTTTTAAAATTCAAAATCAACTGTCTAATAATCGTAGCTAAGTTCCCTTTAAATAGGGAAATAAAGACCCTAAAACAAAAATAAAAAAATATTCAAAAATACTAAAAATACTAAAAAATCAAAATAAAATAGTAAACGAGCTTAAAAGCCCAAAAAACACCATACAGAAACAAAAAATCCTAAAACAAAAATCAGAAAATATTCGGAAATATTCAAAAATACTAAAAAATCAAAATAAAATAATAAACGAGCTTAAAAGCCCAAAAAACACCATACGTCACGAGTGTTATGGGCCTAAAAAACACCTGACGGGCTCGTCGTTCTCTTCGAAACATGGTACTATGGGCCCAATTTTACATCGGGAGATCGAAAACTACTAAAATGCACCTCTAACGTGCACCTTCTTGGGATGATCCATTTTATTCCAAATACTCAGTGCCCTCTGTTCCGTATCACCATTCGTTTAGTTTACTTCTGTATTAGGTCCCGGTTTAACCCTTTGGTTAGCGGATCTGTAATATTCTCCTTGGACCTTATATAGTTAATACTTATGACTCTAATAAAGAGTAGTTGTCTAATGGTATTATGTCTTCGATGAATATGTCTAGACCTTCATTATACAGGACACTCTGTGTCCGTCCAATTGCAGAGTGATTATCATAGTGTATGCAAATTACTGGCACATGTTGTCCACTCTGGAATATCCTCCACAAAATTTCTCAAACACTCAACTTCTTCACCACATTTATTCAATGCGATAAACTCAGCTTTCATAGTTGATCTTGTGATCCCAGTTTGCTTAGAGGATTTCCAAGATATAACAGCATCTGGTAAGGTAAATACATAGCCACTCGTGGCTTTCGAATTCTTTATATCAGAAATCTAGCTGGCATCATTGAAATCTGCAATGACTCCAAAATTACGGGTATAGTGTAAACCATAGTCCCGACTGAATCGTAGATACTTTACTACTCTCCTGACACACTTGTACATGAAGACTTAGAAAAATAAGGTGTAAACCATAGTCCTGAGTGAATCATAGTAACATAATATAAGGTGTAAAATCATGTCTCACATGTACATGATGACTTAGAAAAATTGCTAAACAAAGCTGTCAATTCTCCACCGCGGAGGTGCTCCATTCCTGTTCGCACATAAGTTTCGGCCCTCCTTGGACAAATCGTCCCAAGGATTTGCACCCCTGTGCGCCTCACATTGGTGTTTTTGAAGAGCTTTCATAGCTTCTTGTTCATATCTGATGTGTAGCTATATACAATTTCACAACTTTCCCATATCCACCTATGTGGTTGATAGAAACTCGATACCGCAAAGTGCTCGCTTACTCAGAGGCAACCAAGGAGATTCTAAGAACCCAGCAGCATCATTGCATGATGATGAGAAAGACTTTCGATACTCAACCAAGCCTCCCAAAGACAATCTGTCCGAGAAATTCAGCAACCGAACGGGCAGCATATTTGCTGCCACAAAGAACATGATTGAGGACATTCAAGGAGTGACCAAGGTCTGCAAAGGAGGCCACTTGATCAGAGAAGAATGTCCAGCAAGAGGTGCACTTGTTGCTTGCCAAGAAATGCCTCAATGAGCAAGCAAACCGAACACATGTCCGACAATCAATGCAACACTCGGACAACACCATGCTTCATCAAAGAGCAGCCTTGACATGTCAAAGAGAGTGTGCCACCAGCAACTCCCACCCTTGCTCACACACCTATGTGCACCACATCTTAGCTCTTAAGGAATCCTTTTAGGAAGGAAAGTTTCAAGGCTTAGAAATCCTTGTAGGCAAGCATAGTCACCCTTTTGTATAGTATAAATAGGTGATATTAGGACCTTTGTAAGGCATCAATCTTGTTATCAAAAGTGTCTATTATCATTGGGCCCTTGTGAGGCTTCGGACAGCCACTGTCCTTTGTTACTAGGAGATTTGGAAGAATTAACTTGTCATCGTATCATCTTTCAAAGGTGTTTGGCCCTTCAAATCCATTATCCACACACTCACCACGAAATCCCACCATTCCATATCCATTCTCTTTCCTTCCCGCATCTTAGACAACCTGAGTTTTATCAAATTGGTATCAAAGCCAATCGAACCAAACGGATCATTGCATCCATAAGATCGAATGTTGTTAAGGAGAGGCTTTCAACTCTTGAAACTAATATGACCATGGCACTAGGTAGATTAGAGGCCAAGATGGAGGAAAGCCAAGTTGAAACAAGAGACCTTATTACTATCCAAATGAAGAAATTGGTAGCAAGTGTCAAAGAGATGACCAGTAATGCATTTGCTGGCGGCAAGCGTTCCGAAACATTGGAGAAAGCTAGGGACAACAACAATAAGGTAAATGGCAGTAGCAAGGCTCCAATAATTGCTGATGTTGCAAAGAGCGTTGACCATGACAAAAGAGTTGTTGGCTTTGAGGAAGAATTACCGAAGAATTCGCATACATCAATGCAAGTTCTAAGGTCTGCAGCTAAGCCATCAAAGTATTGATTGGGTTTAATTTTACTTCTTTCCTAATTTATTGGTTATCATCCTTTTTGTTCAGCATTTAATTTTACTTCAAGTATTTATTGGGTTTTAAGTTTTTTGATAATCATGTTTTTAATTTGTTGTTTGTCTGATAAATCAATTTGATTACTTTTTTAATATGGTTTACTATTTATTGTTAATTATGTTTTAACTCAGACTTCAAGTATTAATCAATGGCCATCATCCTTTTTGATAATCATGTGTTTGATCTACTATGAACATCGTCTGTTTACTGTTTATTCTTAACTATATCTTGTGTATGTTTCATTTTCAAGGATTATATATTTATGGATCAAAATAAGAAGGATTCTTGTTGGAAATATGTTATTGAAGACCCTAGTAATAAAATTACGTTATTTGTAATTTTCGTAGAAAGAATACAAAGAGCGGCATATGTCGAACGAAGAAACATCTTGTTGAAGGTTTTTCACATGTCGTAATTGTCCTCCAGTTGTAAGAGAGAAGATTGCTACTTATATGGAGAAGAAGAGAAAAGAGAAAGAGGGAAAGGAGAAGGAGGCAAAAGCTGATAGTTTATTTGATCTTGATGCTCATGGATTTGGAATTGATGATGATGAGGAAGAAATGGAAAACCCAAGCTTCTATCCTATGAAAAGAAAATGTATATCACAAGGTGGTCAATTTTCAAAGAACGGTATGAAATCCATTGGTCCTATATGGAAATGTTTGTCAGAACACAAATTTCGAAATAAAATTTTGCCAAACAAGCTAAAATCAATGAGTTAGCAAGAAAAGCACTGAGGGAAGAAGTGGCACAAGATTTGGTTGTATGATTTTATGAAGCCGAAATCCCTTTTCATGCAGCAAAGTACCCGAGTTTTAAAAAGGCAATGGATAGAGTGGATTAGTTTAGTATGAGGTTCAAACCTCCTAGTGCGTAGGAGCTAAGTGTGTCACTGTTACAAAAACAGAAGAAACAGGTTATGGATATCTTGGTTGGTCATGAAGAAGAGTGGGAAAAAGTTGGATGTACTCTTATGCCAGATGGTTGGCGTGATTCGGCTATGCAAAAAGACATAGTCAACTTTTTAGTTCATTCTCCAAAAGGATCTGTATTTTTAGAAAGTATTAATGTTTCTAATAAAATCAAGGATGCTAAACAACTTTCCATATTGTTAGACTCCATGGTAGAACGAGTTGGTGAAGAAAATGTCAATCAAATTGTTATTGATAATGCTTCTAATTACATTGCGCCAGGTATTATTATTTTTCATGCATTGCTGAATTTTTTATTGTCGATGTTGCTGAATTTTATTATTTTAAGTGGCAATATTGTTGAATTGTATGTTTTTACTGGTGCTGATTTTTATTATTTTCTGTGGTTAGATTGTTGAAGTTTATGAGTTTAATGGTGCTGGATTTTGTTATTTTATGTGGTTATATTGCTGAATTTTGTGTTATCAATGTTGCTGGATTTTTTTGTTTTATTTACATTGTTGCTGAAGTATTTTTTATTCTGATTCTCATTAGAAAAATTATTCCAAGAACAAAGGAAACATTTGTTTTGTCTCCGTGTGCAGTCCATTGTGTTGATTTGATGTTGGACGATATTAGGAAAATTCCTCAGATAAAGAATATTATTAAGAATGCTATATTCTTTAGTAGTTATATTTACAATTAAGTTGGTGTTTTGACTCTTATGAGAAAGTACACCAAAAAAAGAGTTGTTAAGACCTGCAATCACAAGGTTTGCTACAGCCTCTATCACCTTTAAGTCACTTCACCAGTAAAAATGTAATTTAAGGCATATGTTCACTTCGGATGAATGGACAAAGACAAAGTGAGCAAAAGAAGTGGGGGGGGGGAAGTCGTGTGTTAAGATTGTTCTTATGGAAAGTTTTTGGAAGAATATAGTTCTCGCACTTAAAGTATCACGTCTTCTTGTGGAAGTTCTTCGAAATGTAGATAGTGACAAGCCTTCTGTGAAATATATTTATGGTGTTATTGCCGGGGCGAAGAAAATTATTTTGGAGAGTTTTGGAGGTGAGGAACGAAAATATCAAAAGGTTCTTGATATCATTGACAAGAGATGGGAATATCAACTTCATCACCCTTTACATTTAGCTGGTTATTTTCTCAATCCAGAACCGTTTTATGCTTATCCGGTAAAAGTTTATGGTCCATGAAATATATTTATGGTGCTGTTGCCGGGGCGAAGAAAACTATTTTGGAGAGTTTTGGAGGTGAGGAACGAAAAATGTCAAAAGGTTCTTGATATCATTGACAAGAGATGGGAATGTCAACTTCATCACCCTTTACATTTAGCTGGTTATTTCCTCAGTCCAGAACCGTTTTATGCTTATCCGAGAAAAGTTTATGGAAATGAAACTATCATGATTGGGTTTTATGATTAGGGTTAATTACGAAAAACCACCCTCATAATAGGCCATATAGCACGCCACCACCCTTATATTGTAATATTACATTCGACCACCCGTGTAACATTTGACGTTCCCAAACAACCACCTATCACTGTTCCGTCAAATTTTCCGTTAAATATATTAAATTTTTAATATAATAATAGTATTTTTATTACAATACACCACCTCTATAATAAATATATGTGTCCACTTCACCACCTTTATAATCAATTTGGTTTCCATTTAACCACCTCTCTGTTAACTGCCGTTAACTGAGGTGGTTCTTTGGAAACGTTAGTAATTATAAAGGTGGTCGAATGTAATATTACAATATAGAGGTGGTGGCGTGGAATATGGCCTATTATGCGGGTGGTCATCTGTAATTAATCCTTATGATTATTTATAAAAATTAGTACGATCTCAAGAGGAGCAAGATCAAGTAGAAAACAAGTTGTCGAAGTACATTAATGGTGAAGATGTCTTTGATAGACCCGTAGTTGTAAGGGCAAGAAAAAAATCTCCAGGTACGACATTGCTGAATTTTATATATTATCGTTTAAAACTTGCTGAATTTTATATACTAGTGTTTGCTATTTTTTTAAATATTTTATTTCTATTTTTTATAAACTTGCTATGTGAATTTTTTATATTTTATTGCTATTTTTTATTAATAGCTGAATGGTGGCAAGCGCAGGTTCTAGAGCTCCAATGTTTCAAAAATTTGTTATTTCTATTTTAAGTCTCACTTGCACGGCTACATGATGTGAAAGAAATTGGAGTGTATTTCAACAGGTAAATGAACAACTTGATTGTTTGTTAATTTTTCTATTGTTATTAAATTGCTTCTTTATGTTATGTTATTAATTTTAATTTCAGTTGCATACAAAGAGAACAAATCGATTATCACAATCGAGGTCGAATGATTTAGTTTTTGTCAAATATAACATGGCTTTAATTCGTCGGCATAATCTTCAAGATAGGATTGATGCTATAAGGTTGAGTGATATTGATGATTCCAATGAATGGTTGATCATAAGAATAGAATAAGATGCGAATGAAACTTCATGTTTGAAAATGATATTTTAACATGGAATATGGTGGATCAAGTAAGTGGAGCTAGCGAACCATACTACTATAGTAGATCAAAAACAAACAAAGGGAAAGACAAAGGAAAATCGATTATGATTGTAGTTGACGAAGAAGAAGAATAATATAATTTTGATGAATATGTCAATGAAGATGAAACTACAACTACATTACATGAATGTTTACAAGATGAAGATGATGATGTTGAGGTTGAAGTTGATTTAGATGATGACTATTAGAATATTTTGATTACTATTGCTGAATTTTATGTTTTGAAATTGAATTTGTTTAAATTTGGGACCATGTTATTACAATCATGTTTTGATTATTATTTCTTATGATTGTATTTGTTTTAGGCTTAACATATATTGATATAATAGTTTTAAATTAATTTTACATTCACATATAATTTTTTACTCCAAAAAGCATTCGCCTTTCGCTCCTCGCCTCTCGCTTTTCACCTAGGATAATTTTCGCCTTTAGTTGATTTTTGCTTTTTTTCTTCACTAGATCACACACCTATTTGCATCATATCTTAGCTCTTAAGCAATCTCTTTAGGAAGGAAGGCTTCAAGGCTAAGCAATCCTTGTAGGCAAGCATAGTCACCTTTTTGTGTAGTATGAATAGGTGATCTTAGGACCTTATAAGACATCAATCTTGTTATCAAAAACCTGTCTTTTAAGACCTTAGACCGATTGTCTATTATCATTGGGCCCTTGTGACGCTTCGGACAGCCACTATACTTTCTTACGAGGGGATATTAGAAGCATTAATTTGTAACCGTATCACCTTTTTAAGGCCGTTTAGCCCTTCAAATCCATTATCCACATACTCACCACAAAATCCCACCATTCCATATCCATTCCCATCTTTCTGCACCTTAGAAGACCTGAGTTCTTATTAGTGGGATACAGACACATACAAGTCTTGACATCCATTCCTCATGGACTCAAACTTGTCATGTTTTATACACACCTTCGAGCATCAATATCTCACTCGATATTCGATCATTTTTGGCATTCGAACATTCATGCTTATAATACATCTTACAAGGAATTTTATTAAGACTTGAACTATTCGAATCGATGTACACAAAACAAATTGATTCTCAAATATGAGACTAACTCACTTTCTTCACACACTTTAAATTATAAAATTTCCAATAAACCATTCATTTGTGGAGGCTGTCAATGATACTGTTCAAATACATGGAGAATTCCAGGAAAACAACAAATTATCAAAGCTCCTGAATGTGAATCTCCAAACTTGAGCCATTGATGTAGGAGCAAAAACATTTACATGCCAGATAGAAAGGTTAACCAAAGCTGTTCAGAGTTAGAGACCCGGAATACTACAGAGATGAGACTGGGCATCGTTGAAATAAAATTTCTTGGTCTTGTTGAGTGACAATGTCTCCGGAAACTGAGACCCAAGTTTCAGCTATTGTATCCACTGTTCCATCAATGATATCCACTATTGTAAATGCCCGTTTGGTGCCTTGATTAGTTTCAGTTTCCCTAGATAGTATCTGGGTTCTGGGAACAATGGCGCCATTAAGGTAGATAGTGTTGTCTGAGTGAACTATCATTTTACGAAGACCTTGTCTACGGGCTAGTTGTTTGTGCATGTGGCCAAATACAACTAAAGGAATGGCCAAATTCACTTTCTCTTTGATGCTGGATATGGCCTTCGCTAAATCTAAATGGTCGTGGAAATACGAAATCTGTCAGGAGTTTAATGCTTTTCTGACAACGTTTGAATAGCTAGGAAATTTTGAACCTAACTCACCTGGGTCACCATGATCACCACCTCCAGATACCCAATCTCTGCCACAAATGTCGCTTGCACTAGAGCCGAGACCTACAAATATGCACATAGTAAGCATCTGGTCAAAACACGGACTGCATAGAGTTTTGTATTATTGGCTGTATGGCCTGCTGACGGTAGGCAAATAATCACACAAGTTCGAAAATCGTGTGTGACAAAAGTACATATTTACAAATATACATGAAGGTCCATTGTGAGCAAGCAATATAATAACATTCTCTTTTGGGGCTGTGGCCGCAGTTTGGTAAATTTTAGCCACGCTTTCATCCATGTTGTTTACTCCATATCTACAAGCAATAAAATATGATCAGGAGCTAGTCAAGGAAGGCGAACCGCATACTGATTAAAGCAAAGTACTTCAGATTTTTTTATCTTAAAAATCATTTAGTGGAGATGAACATGATCAGTCGTTGGAAAATAGTTAATTTAAATTAAATCAAAAATTGAACAACAGACCTTGCAGCGAGTATCAGTTTCCTAAACAAGTAATCACCACCACATGAAAAAGGCCGCCCACCAACAACACTCAATTTTGAAGCAGGGAAGTCCAGCCTGGAATACCCGACATGTTCCTCACCTAAACTGAAAAGAAAAGCTTAGCAAGTAGCGCATTTAATAGTTATGTTGGAAGCCTATATTTTGAAGTCAGATGAATAAAGAGCACAAAAACTTTTAGTTAGAGTTTGTCCATTAAACGACTACCCCATCACCAACAACCTAGTCTGTTAATCACCTTTCATTTTTATATAAGAAGGCAGTAATCAAGTTCTGGAAAACAACATCACTGACAAAACCATTACCTAAGGGATGCATTATTCAAGTTAAGCAAACCAATTATATCCTGAAAGTTCAACATACAAAGATTCCCATGCCTTACCATTCTAATTGTAACTGGACACCATCCTTCCTCCTGGTGTAAAAAAACAATCCGTCAAACCTTATAAAGTGGGAATTAACTTGAAAAAATGGTATTTTCAACAGAATTGCATCAGACTATTAAGCAGTAACTGACTTTGTTGATAACTGTTGAGTCCTCCAAGAATCATGGTTTCCTAGAATTGCAGCTTTAGGCATTTTCAGCTCAGCGATACTTCGAACAAGCTCAACATTCTCATTACCAAAATCACCTGAAATTGAAACAAGATAAACTTACATTAAGAGTATGATGGCAAAAATTTGCAGGAAAGTTTGACAGCGAGCCAATATCAAATAAAAGAATCACTTGCCTGTAAAAAGAACCAAATCTGGCTGCAAAATCAACAAAATCAAACCAAACATCAGAACCAAATCAATGTATTTAAGAGATAGCAAAAAGTCAAGACCTGCAAAAACTGGAGCGCCTTGGTGTCTTCTCGCAGGTCCCAATCATCATGCTGTAAATCCAAAAAACAATCCATCAAATTATGATGAAAATAAAAAGAAATCGGGTGTGTGACGACTTACGACGTCGCCGACGACGGCGATGCGGACAGTGCGGTTGGTCGTCATCTGCAATTGTTTGCTGGAAGAGGATGAAGCGCGTCGATTAGATGAATGTATACCGCGACCGTAAGACTGATAAAGTTGGAACGCGTGTGTTAACGTGCTCGCCATCCTCTTGCTTTCTCTCCCAACTCCAATTTCTATTTTATTTTATTTTATTTTCCATTTTTTATTATTTTCATTTCGCTCGCTTAAAAGGGTTGAATATTCAGTAATTGAGGTACACAGAACACTAATCATCAAAATTAAGCTGATGGCATAATGGTCATCTAAATTAAGCTGATGGCATAATGGTCATCTAATTTTTTATTGTTTGTGGATTCGCTCATTCATGTGAGCGGAGAGACATGTTTGTCATTGTCATAGATTGGATGGAGGTGTTTTCTGCGTGACACGATCTTTACGACTTTTAATTTTCATCGTTGGATCAAGATTTGGGGTCTATGTGTAGTTAAAAAAGATTAGAATAATAAAGATCTTTATTGAACATGTTGAAAAGGGTAATTTTGGAATGATTAATAATTAATTTCTGATGGTTTATCAATTAGCGGTTTTGCAATTTGAATATACTTGTACCATCTCAGACCTCACATCGCACATGCAAATGTGATGAGATAGATAGATAAGCTAGCTTGTCGAATCTCATATCACTTAAATACTATGATATTTTGAGGTAAATATTTTAGGTTGTGATTTGAGACTCCAATGGCATGTATTTCGAATAGATGGGACTTATAACGGTTCAGATCTTGTGCTCAGCTCGGGTTGTTATAATATTCCAAAAAATTTAAATAATAACTATAGAATTTTACCAATGAGTGAGGATCAAGTATAAAGTAATATATGATTATAAAGTATCAAGTCATCCCAACCGTTGATCATGATCAAATCAACAGAAGGATCAAATCATAAATACTTAAAAACTACACGTTTAAATCATAATTACAAAATATATCTATGAGGGTATAATGATATTATAAATATAAAATTTTATCACCTTGATTTTTACTTTTCATTCAAATTTAAAGTTAGTTATGGTTGACTAATCTAAAATAAACAAAGCATAAATTATTACAAAAGACAACAACTTATTATTTTTTGAATCAAATACAAATATTAGTTGTGGGGATCCAGATTCAGTGTAGCATAGCTATATGGTACAAGTACCAAAAGATGCCACTTTAATGTTATACTATAACCTTACGTAGTTTTGACAAATGATTCATCCAAAACTACTTAAAAGATTTTTCTTGGATGACCATTAGGCCTAGAGTTTGTACTATTAGTCCTAAAATGGGAGTTTTGAGAGGTTTGTAGTTTTCAATTAAAGGGTTCACTAATAAATGTGAAAACACAATTCAAGGAATCTCGTTGCAACCAGTAATTGTAAACCATACATGCATCAATCCATTAAATTATAGTTGTTCTAATTAGATAGTCTAGCTAGGATTTTACCTAATTTTAATTTTATCTTCTATTACTCGCTAAAGTCTCAAGAAGATGTAACAATTACCTGATCAAATCAACACAATAGTTCCACCGCTAGGCTTTGCTACTATGATAAATCATATAAGTATCATGCAATTATTATAAATCTAATTCAACCGCAAGGGTGAGTCAAACAAATAACGAAGCATACAATTATAACAAGAACGGAGTTAAGTAAATTAAAACGTGTTATTCAATGATCTCATATAATGTTGCAACTCAATTCCCCAAACTGTAAAGGAATTTAGCTACCCATGAAATACATTGTAACAAAGCAAATAGTAAAAATTGAGTTTGAAGAGTTGTCGATTCTGAAGTCTAAGGAAGAAGCTCGATGTCAAAAATCTCTAGGAGAGCTCTGGAATTTGCCATCAAAAGTTCTCTTTGAAATACGGGTCTACTGAAAAACTATTGAACATTCTGAACTGGGCCAGGCCAAGACATCCACGAACCCTGAAGAATTATGGACCGCGGACACGTAAAGATTTTGTATATTTATGTACCGTCCGCGGCTGACGTCATTGATAGCGCGTCGTTGTGCACTGCAAATCTAAATTTATATTCCTACTTAAAACAAGTACAGTAGTAAGCAGGGTCGAACCCAAGGGAAAGTATTCTAGTCTAATAGTTATACTACAACTAATTCTACTCCTATCTGGGGGTTTTTGAGAGTTTGTTTAACTACAACTGAAAGTATTATTAAAGGAAAAACACAGTTCAGGGAATCTCATTACAACCAGTGATCACAGACCAGACAAGTTTCAGTCTAATAAATTATAGTAGTTCTAATTAGCTAGTCCCGCTGGGGTTGTTATCTAATTCTAGTTCTATCTTCTATTACCCGCTAGAGTCTCAAGAAGATGTAACAATTACCTAATTAAACAACCACAATAGCTCCACCGCTAGGCTTTACTATTTTGACAATCCAATTAGATATCATGCAATTTATATAAACCTAATTTCACCGCTAGGCAGAGTTAGGCAAATAACAAAGCATGCAATACATAACAAGAACAGAATTCACTATATTAAAACATGCTATTCAATGGTCTCATACAACGTTGCAACTAAATTCCTCAAACTGTAGGGAATTTAGCTACTCCTACAAAACATTAATCTAAATAGTTTGAAGAGGAAATCTTTTGGGGCCGTCCAGGCTCTGTTTCTCAATTAGGGTTAAAATCCTATTTATAATGTTGCTGAACTTTCTGAATTAGACTGGCCCGGACGGCTCTGCTGACCCTTAAGAAATATTTTTCGTGGACCCTTAAGAATTAAATTAATTCTTCAGCGTCCGCGGAAATAATTCTTCAGCGTCCATGGCTGGCGTCAGCATGATGTCATCCAGCTCTTTCTTCGTTTCCATGCTCCGAATTCGTCTAAAATCGCTCCATAAGCATGTAAAATCTGCATTGCACTCCAAATATGACTGAAACGCAAAACACTACGAAAAGGTAATATTTCACAAATAAAGCACGTAAGAACAATGAAAATAAGACAATGATGGATCGTATAAATACGCTCTATCAGTCATCTAGTTCGATCTCGCTTCTCTCCTTCGTCTCCGTGATTCCAATTCGCCTAAAGAGCTCCATTAGCGTATAAAAGCTCCTTTGCAGTCCAAATATGCCTGAAATACTAAACACTACGAATGGGTAATATTTCAAAAATTAAACATATAAAATAGATGGAAACAAGACAATGATGGATCGTATAAATACGCTTCATCAGCGGGGTAGGTTAGAGGAGGTAAATAAATGACATGAGTATGAGGTCTATCCATACCATGACCAAATTGAAAAAAACTAAAAAATAGAATGTTGTAAGATTTGTTATTAGATAATAAAAATATTATGGTTCATATAATTCATGAATCTTACGATTTATTTGTTTTGATTCGTAAAATATTAGGTTATGTTTATGATTTATTTGTTATGGTTGATAAAATACCATGCCATTGTTCACTAGTCTATTAATGTACTTGTTGTTGTTTCATAAATATTATGATGTAATTGTTATGGTTCATGAAATATCTATCCTATATAAAAAGCAGGAAGGGGTAAATTGACGGTTTATTTTGAAGCCACAATTCAACTTCCCAAAATACCCCTGCTCAATTTTATATTTACACAATTGATATATGGACTACAAACTTCCAATAAACTATATCATAAAAATAAAATTACATGCACATATATATCAGAAACTACTAGTATGGTTAAAATTCATAGAACACATCTCTTGAATTACATGAACTCTAATACTCATTACGAGAAAGTTGGCAAGTTGAGTTTTTAGCGTAATACAAATCAACTCTTTGAAAACCATACAATCATAAATCAATGGATCCAGATCTTGGGCACCCTTCAACATCATGTGTTGCCTTAACCGATGCAAGAGTCGAATACTGGGTGGTGTGGTGGCTATCGTCGGATGTGAGGAGGCTAGCAAATAATGGTGATTATAAAATTGAAGATTTTATTTTTGAAAATTTTAATCTCTAAATGTCATAAATCGTTAATCTTCTATCAAAAATAAGGGATCCATTAACAGTTGAATATATCTTAATAGTTCAAACAACAAGTATATCCTTTTTATAATTAACTTTAATATTGAATTTAATTAATTGAAACTATTCGATTAAACTTGATTAGTGGCAAGGATTACTTTATAGAATATAAAAATCTATCACTTTATATATGTTCCATTGTCTTTACGAAATACATATATGTATTTCTTATCTATTTATATATAGGGCAAATTCTAAAACACCACTCGGATAATAGGTATATTGCAGAAAATCACCGTTTTAATACGTACTTGCATAAAATCACCTCTATAAATTGCGATGTTAGCATTCTACCACTTTGTTATTATTCTGTTATAAGAACCGTTAAACGCGTGATTGTACACCTTTTTTTAATAATTTTTATTCAGGCTAAATTTCAAAAAGCCACTTATATAACACCCATAATTATAGAAAACCAACAACAAAACGCCAATAAATTAATAAGCCAAGCTTGAAAAAAGTGGAAGTTCGTGAATTACTTGATTAAATTTAATATTTTATATAATTTAATTTTTTTTATTTTAACTTATGGAAAAATTCAAGAAGGACAAAGAAGTATATGTGGGACTTGAAATGAAAACTAGGATGGAGCTCACAAGGGAGCTGGTATGTTATCAAAAAAACGTATGTTCAAGGTCGCTGGAAAAAATATGATGGAGATCACATCCAAATATCCTAACATTTAACGAGTTGAGGCAAAGTCGAGCCAACGATACAAAAAGGGTATTGAATCTACAAGTAATGCAATAGAGGCAGCGTGCGGGTCTCCCTTGTAAGCTTTGAGAAGAGAAACATGAAATTCATAGTATTTGGGCATGTGAAGGTAACTCAAGCTTGTATACGACACTACCAATGCGGTCCAAGATGGGAAAAGGACATAATAGCGTTTGGACAACTTGTTACAAGCACGAACCGCAACAGAGCTTTGTCGATAAGGCTGAAGTTTAACAAATTCCTATTCACATACCTTATACATGCGATCAATCCATTTGGCCTGTTGTTTCATTCTATGTTGGGCGCTAGATATTCTATTACGAGAGAAGACAAAATGTGAGTGCGATCTATTAGGAGAGTATCTACAGCTGCAACTTGTGTTGAACCTGTTAAATAATCAGCAACTCTCAGAGGTGATTGACCATATACAACTTCAAATGGAGTCATTCAAATGGGCGAATGCCAGGTCATTTTGTAGGACCATTCAGCCATTGAAAGTACCTGCATCCACGAGGAAGGACATCCACTAAAAAGCATCGTAGATAGTCTTCAAAGCATCAATTAACAACTTTCATTTGACCGCTAGAATGTAGGTGATACGTGCTGCTAGATGAAAGTGTGGTCTGTTGAAGTGTGAACAATTCTCGCCAAAATCAATTTAAAAGACCCGGTCTCAGTCAAAGATCATGATACCCGAAAAACCATGCAATCGAATAATATCTCAAACAAACACAATCTGCCACAGACCGTGTAGTAAAGTTCTCAAATAGAGCTGAAAAATGTGCATACTTTGATAAACGATCAACTTGAACCATGGTCACTGTTTTACCTTTTGAAGGAGGAAGATGCGTAATGAATCCATATATATATGATTCCAAATGCGTGTTGGAATTGGCAGAGATTGAGGTAACCCAAGGGAGATAATGTTCAGTGGCTTGACTTGTTGACACACCATGCATCAACGCATTAGGCAAAAGAAATTTTTCAGAAATGCGTGCTACGGTATGCCACATGCTGGCATGACCGCCAAGAAGGCTGTCATGATATTTATACCTAATAAGTTCATGCAAAGCATATTCCTACGCATCAAAAGCCTATTTTTACATAAAATTAACCCATCTCTCATCTTGTGATCAGGATGTGCTAAAGGATCATTTGTAATATCATTAGAAAGTGTCTGACCAGTGGGGGTGGACAAAAAAGAATTGGCGCGTTGCACGAAGGATGCCAAGGATCGGTCTCGTAACTCCTTGTAATATTTGAAGAGTTGATTCAGAAACTCTTAAATGAGCGTCAGCTGAAATGTTATCTCTACCGGGTCGATATATGACTTCAAAATCAAAAGCTGATTAATTTTGCAAGCCAATGTTGCTGTTCTGGGGTATGAATGTGTTAATTAAGCAATGCTTTTAGAGCTTTTAGAGGTTGATGATCCGAAATTATGATGAAATGATGACCTAATAGATATGGAAGCCACTTTTGGACAATAGCAACAACCGCGTGGAGTTCCTAGCGCTTTGTAGGTGCGGCATAGCTCGGTAAATTGCGCCAAGTGCATATTAGAGTTTCCATACCCTTCAAACTGATGTGTGTTGATCATACGGATGATGGATGAATTGATTTCAAAGCCCTCATCATCGCCTTTCGGTATGTAGATGGGCGATACATATTGACTGATGGTTGGGGTGATGCACTCCCAAACCGGTCTCTCATCTTCCTATTGCAGAAGAGATGCATTCCATGTGCGCCTTGGTTAATGTTGGTCCATAACCACTGCTCATGGTTGGTCAGTGAGAACTCAGGGTATTAGTGGTATCAAAATTCTGTGTTCACTGCTCGGGTAAAGCATAAAGATTGGAAGTGGTCACTTGCTCTTGCACAAATTCTGTGCATCCCCTGTTTCAAAGTTTTATATATACCACTGAATCAAAGAAAGTTTTGATAAGTTCAAACCAAAATAATGTACGCAAGAATAACACACAAGCACGCAACCATGATCAGCGAAGCAAAATAAAAAAATCAAAGTAACTAACACAGCACTGCTAAATAGCAAACTAATATAAAAGGCTGACCCTCGGCAACGACGCCATTTTGTCAAGCAGGTTTAGGGCGTGTAAATACTTACCCTATTATGCTGTCAAATACATTTATTATTCCTAGGTAACGTTGTCAAATACATTTATAATTCCTATGGTAGAGTCCCAAGAGAAAAGCGTAGACTATGATATGCTACTTAGAACGACTCAAGTTAAACTTAAAAGAAAGGGGGTTCGTCCTCTAACGATGAGGTATCTCCAATAAGTGTTGAAGACAACAATGTTTGTAAATGATAAAAGAAAACACAGCAAAGATCCTACTTCACCTATAAGAGAATAACTAGCAAGCGTTCATACTTGCATAAACAAAGTTGATTGGTAATTCTAGGCTAGAGTATCGTATTCAAGATTCAACTCTCGCTTCTTCTTTAGAGTGGTCACGCTACCTACAGAATACGGTTCTCAAACTCTCACTCTATTGAACCATTAGAACTTGATTCCCATCATCTCAATCTTTGGGTCTGTTGTTCGGTAAATCAAGTTCATTTAATGAATATCCTAAATCGAATGTGTTTGTCGCTCTCGCACACAATACACTCAAGATTAACATGCTCGATATCTTCTATTGTCCTAAGTTCAATTCTCATTCCTTCCTTAGGAGTTTCACTTGCACATGCATACCTAGGTATTTCGTCAAACAACTGTATATGCATAAAATTAGCCTAAAAGATAGATCATGTGAAACATCAACCAAACTCGCGTTATACAAAATAAACATTAGGTTAAATATAGGATCCATGAAGATCCTCCCCACAAGAAAACTATGGTGACGTGCGGTTTTAGGGTAGTATTTATGGAAAACACTTATCCTAGTCACGCATCAAACACATTTATAAACCTAGGTGACCTAGGGTCGAACCCAAGAGAAGAGGTGATAGTTTACTAGTTGAGAATTACTTAAACTTGCCTAACATAAAAGGATTGGGGAATTGTTAGATTAAGGTTTGATTGGTATTAATAACAAGTAAGAAAAGTGATCAAGGACTTCTACTTCACCCCTAGGACATAGGAGAGTTAACACACTCAATTTCCTAGCACAAATCACAATTAGTTTGAATTCTTATGGCTACGCATCATCCTTCAAGTTCAACTCTCGTTCCATCCTTGGAGATTAGATGACGCGCTAAAAGGTTTCAATTCCTAAGCTCTCGCTCTATTGAATCACATGGAATTCAAGTGCACAACCTCAAGCTCTCGCTCTATTGGAAAGGCATGCACTCAAACTCAACATCATACCTAGCCTATCACCAGGAGGAATTGTCGCTCTCGCGCACAAGTAACTCTCAAAGCAACATTGATATAGTCACTAACATCCTAGGGTTCAATCGTTATCAAATCACAGGAAGTTAATTCACTTTGACACACTTAGGCATTTCGTCAAACACTTGGCATGCATCATTATGAACAAGTAACTACAACAATTAAGATTCAACTAAAATGTAATTCAAATGCATAGAAAGAGTGCACAAACATCATCCAAATCCTAGGGGATCCATATGATCACTAGTACAGATTATGTATTCAACAGCGCTTGTAATTAGGCGCTGTAAAAAAAATTAGATATTTAACAGCGCTTTATTACCAAAACGCTGTAATAATACAATTTAGCACAGCATTTTTATAAAACACGATGTAAAAAATAAATAACAGCGCTTTTCTTTTTAAGCGCTGTCCTAAATAGTACCTTTTACAGCGCTTATATTAATAAGCGCTGTCTTAAAATTTGCCTTTCACAGTGAAAACTATACAACAGCGCTTCCGTATAAACGCTGTCGTAAACACACTTTAACAGCGTTCTTTTGGATAAGCGCTGTGAAATATTATTTACCACAGCGCCTAAAATAATAAGCGCTGTAATAACATCGTTTTAACCCTAAGTAATTTTGCACTTTAAGATTTACTCACTCTCAGATCCCGCTTTTCCGAATTACCGGCCGTCGTTCTCTTCCGTCCAGCTTTCATCTGCAATTTCCGACTACTCTCAGTTGCAAAAGCTTTTATTCACGCTCAGGTCTGCTATTCCGACTTAGCTCCGTAACAAACTCCGACGCAAGCTCAGATACGGTACCACTTATTCTTTAACCCTAATTTTTGGTTTGTGTAATTTGTTTACTGTTGAATTAATCTACTTGTGTATTGTGGTTTTGTGTTTGATCATGAATAATTTTGTTAAATATGTAGAAATGGAGAATTTGCAAATCACAAATGATAACATTGATAACGCGGGAGAGTGTTCCGCGCCATCTAAGAGAGGCAAGAGGGGGCCTACATATTTGACCAAATTTTGTAAGGAGAGGAGTACCTCTAATACTCAATCCACTATTGAGTTTACCGAAAAAGGAGTTCCAACGGGTCCGAATAAATCAATATGGAGAAGTGCGCTATGTTTGGCAGCAAGAACACGTGTTCCAATTACTTATCAAAATTGGAGGCACGTGCCTGTAGAGTTGAAGAACCTAGTTTGGAGCGATATGAAGGTAATAAAAAATGTTATTTTTATTCTTTTATGTTTCATGTTTAAAGTGATTATTGTATTAATGTTATTTTACATATCAATTTATATTTTGATTATATGCAATATGTTTGAAATGATTTGTTTTTTTAATTGTTTGTACAGGCAAAATTCAATGTGTCGGATGAACACAAGTCTCAAGAGCTGAGACAAGCTGGAATCTCTTGGAGAAATTTCAAGACAACTCTTACCAAAGATTACATCAAGGGTAGGAAGAACGAAGAGGATCCCACTCTTATTTATCAATTCATTACTCCGGATCAGTGGGCGGAGTTTGTGGCTGGGAGGAGAAGCGAAGAATTTGAGGAGGAGGGGTTGAGAGCTGCTGAAAGAGCGCGCCTCAACAAGTATCATCATGCTACTTCTCGAGGCGGATATAGTCGTGCTGAAGAACTCCTGATAAAGGAGAAAGCTGATGCACTTCAGGCTACCGGATTATGCGATGACTCTGAGGTAGCAAGCATTACAGTCGAGAGGCACGAAGTGTGGAAGAGAGCCCATCAAACAAAAACGGGTGGTTATGTGAACGAGACTGTAGAAACTATTGCTGCAAAAATTGTAAGTCTTCTTTAGTCTATTTAATTACATGGTTGATATTTTAGAAGGATATTTATTGTAATAAATCTATTTATTTATCTTTCTGTAGGGTGAGGCAGAGGAGGAGGCATCTGCTGGACATTTCGTTTCACAAGGGCGGAATGATATTCTTACTCAGGCGATTGGAAAACCTGAGTATCCAGGACGTACTCGAGGGGTCGGGATGGCGGTGGGCTGGAAAAAAGTATTTCCCAAAGGTTCGACTTCTACGAAAGGTAGCACAAATGTCGTGCAACAACCTAGGGGAGTCGACATTAGCTCATCTCAGCCGCAGATCCCATCGCCTGAAGATGATATTTTCTCCATAATCCCTGAGGTATATTAAATTTATTAAATTAGATAAAATACAAAATTTTGGTAAATGATATATACTTTTATTTACTTGATGTAGACGGGTTTAAAATGTGCTTTCTTCATTGATGATGGCTCTCGAACCATGGTTGCATATGGTCTTGTGTTGCCTGGGAGAATCGTGCAGTATAGGCTGATTGATGATCATGAAGTGAAGGCAACATTGCATTATGCAATCGACCCTAATCAGCCGATCCCGCATCCTTTGGCGCAGTTTAACACTGTAAGGGATGCGGTGAATGCAGCTGTACCATGGCCTAAGTCATTGGTTGAAGTTAACAGAAAGGTACATCAATATATTTACTTCTTTTATCTTTAATAATATAATTATACCTTTAATTTACAATCGTCATACTTTGTTTTCAGGCATACAATGATTACAAATATGGATTTATCCAATCAAGTATTAATGAACCTGAGTTTGCACACTTGGGAACACATTGTCAGATGCTTTATCATCGTGCAAATCAGATAGAAGTCGCACTATCTATCTTTATACCAAGTGAAGTCTATGGTGATGATGTATGGGCTCACTTGTATAAGGAAGATATTGTTGAAGTTTACAGTTGGAAAAGATTGGAGATACGGCGCTTGAGTTGTATATGAGGTATTACTTTCATTCATCATGCAATATTATCTGAAATCAATTGAATTTCAGTATTATTTCTAATTTAAATCGTTTCAGTTATCTTTACCATGATTTTGGACGCTTCGGATTCAAATTTGGGTTTATTAGACCGTCGTCCACGACAAGCATTCGAGACATGAACTCAAGAGTTTCTATTTTGACGTCTCGGTTGACAATGCCTGATAGCTCATCCTTCTTTTGCTATTTTCTACCATATTGTGATCCACAAGAGTAAGTATTCAACTAAATTTTGTATTTAATAGTTTTTAGCTACTTTTATGATTTAACTTAACTTGTTTTAAATCATGTTCTTGAAGGAGTCACTGGATGTTGTGTGTGCTTTTTCCACGACAAAATTTGGTATATTGGCTAGATCAATGGCTGGCATGGTTCGATCAGATGTTCGGCGATTAATTGAAAAGTAAGTATAAAATATTAAATTATTATTTTTTATTTTAATGTTTATACTTCAAAATGTCAGTAAACATTTTTTGTGTTTTGAAATTTAGGAGTTTTACCAACATTCAAAATATGAATGGATCCTCTTCACAATCTAGATCGACCACATGGATAACAGTCGAGGTAATTAATTTAATTTCTAGCATATTTTTACATTTACAATTGGGATAAAATATACTAACATCATGTGTTTTTATGTTTGTAGTGTCCACGACAACCAGAGAAGACGAACTTATGTGGTTATTATTGCATACGATACGTTCGAGATATCATTAAGTACGTCCAAGAAAATAATGGACAGCTTCATGATAATTTTGGTGATGTAAGTTTCATTTTTTCGTAGTCTTTTTAAAAATATATAAAATTTACATTTATATGAAACGAGTTTTGATGTGGAAATAGGTGTTTCCAAATGGACGGGAAAGTTACCCGTCTTTCGTTATGAATGAAGTAAGGGACGAATTCTCTTATTACATTCTTGATTGTCCCGCTCAAGAATATCAATGGAATTGATGAGGTAATTTATATAATTATACAATATCATTGATTCAATGAATAATATACGTGTTGTGACAAGTTTTCTAACTCGTGTAATTTTTTTTGTAGGTTTAACATGAGAAAGAAGCTATGGATGAATTGTATTTTGTGGCTTTTATCATGTTATTACTTGTAATTGTAGAAAATATTGTATACTTTGTGTATGATGTATGAAATGTGATGTTGATCTTTTGTGTTGTGAGCATTGTGAGCATTGTAAATTGAATGATCATCTTTCAAACCTGTGAAGTAAACAATGATCAGTTTTTTGCAGGGTTTGGTTTTCTGAACAACAAAATCAAGCTGAAAAAATAAAGCAAATATACAACAGCGCTTATTTAAATAGGCGCTGTGAAAAACGATATTTAACAGCGCTTATTGAAATAAGCGCTGTTAAAACACATATTTAACAGCGCTTATATATAAAGCGCTGTAAATACGTGTTACTCCGACTGTAATTTTTATTTACTTTTACAGCGCTTTACTATATAAGCGCTGTTAAATATATGTATATTACAGCGCTCGTATTTTTAGGCGCTGTTAAAAAGCTTTCAGATCTACTTTTTTATGTTTACCCTATTTCGTTTCTTTTGTTTCCGCACTCACACGTCGTCTATGCCTTGGAACATAAATTAATCTCAACCCGATAAGTCATCCGTTTCCGTCTTGTTTATAATATTGTGTTAAAAGTAAGTTTGTTTGAATTTATTATTTATATGCGCTTATGATTATCCATAATTTAATCGTCTTGCGTGTTGCTTATATTATCCTAGGTATTTCAATTCCGATTATTCTCAACCTTGTTAGTCATAATGGATCGAAGTTGGATGTGTTTAAATCGTTTGTCCGTTGGTTATGAAGAAGGAATAAGAGGGTTCTGTCAGTTTGCTAAGGATTTTGCAGACCGGAATGACACTGAATATGTGTTTTGTCCATGCACTGATTGTTGGAATAACAAAAAAATAAAAGTCGGAGATCTTCACAAACATCTGTTGTTAAAGGGGATTGATCCACAGTACAAAGTTTGGCATTTACACGGTGAATGTGAGACAGCTAGCTCTCCCGGCCCCCAGATGAAACATCATGGATTTAATGAAAATATGGACTGGGAGGATGACAATCTAATTGGAATGGTGAATAACATTGAGAATGAGATGAACGTCGGGTCTTCTGTCATTGAAAAACTTAAATCTGATTCTGAGACACCTTTGTACGATGGTTGCACAAAATTTACCAAACTTTCAGCAGTGTTAAAGTTGTTTAATCTGAAAGCAAAGAATGGATGGAGTGATAAGAGTTTTACAGAGTTATTGACATTGGTATCAGAAATGCTTCCAGATCCGAACACATTACCTACTCGTACTTATGACGCGAAGAGGGTAATGTGTCCTATGGGAATCGAATACGAAAAAATTCATGCATGTCCAAACGATTGTATTTTGTTTCGAGGTCGGTATAAAGATCTAACTGAATGTCCAATTTGTAACACTTCAAGGTATAAACCGAACAAAGCACCCAGTATCAGTTCAAAAGGCGCACCGTCTAAAGTGTTGTGGTATTTACCTCCAATTCCAAGATTTCAGCGGCTCTTCTCAATCTCAGATGACGCTACTAATTTGCGATGGCATGCCGAAAAGCGTGTTGAGGATTATATGATGCGTCACCCGGCTGATTCAGTTCAATGGAAGACTTTTGACGAAACATTTCCTGAATTTGGATGCGATCCAAGAAACTTGCGTTTAGGTTTGTGCACTGATGGAGTGAATCCGTTTGGAAATCTTAGTAGTCAGCATAGTACATGGCCAGTCATATTGGTTATTTATAATCTTCCACCGTGGTTGTGCATGAAACGCAGATATATGATGCTCTCATTATTGATTTCCGGGCCTCGGCAGCCGGGGAATAACATTGATGTTTATTTACAGCCATTGATAGATGATCTAATTCTTTTGTGGGATAAGGGTGTCCCTACTTATGATGTATCTAGAGACGAGTTTTTTGATATGCGAGCGATGTTATTTTGCACAGTCAATGATTTTCCTGCATACGGTAACTTGTCCGGGTACAAGATTAAAGGATACAAAGCTTGCCCAATATGTGGAGAGAATACACATTCTCAACATCTTAAAAACTGTCGCAAGATTGTATACATGGGACACAGACGTTTCCTTCCGACCAATCATTCCTACCGTCGAAAGAAAGCTTCGTTTAATGGGAAAGTTGAGTTTGAAAATGAACCGAAGTCAGCTTCTGGCAAGGAAATACTTGATACTATTTGGGAAGTTCCTAATGTTTTGGGAAAACGAGGACGTAATACTGTTGATGGTTTGTGGAAAAAGCGATCTATATTTTTTGATCTCCCATACTGGTATACCCTTACTGTTAGACATTGTATTGACGTTATGCATGTGGAGAAAAATATTTGTGATAGTCTTATCAGTACCATTCTTAACATTCCTGGAAAGTCAAAGGACGGTGTGAAGGCTAGATTGGACATGCTTGAAATGAACATTCGTAAGGAGTTAGCTCCCGAACAAAGAGGACAAAGAACCTATCTACCACCTGCGTGTACGACTTTATCTAAAACTGAAAAGATTAGTTTTTGTTCCAGTTTGAAGGGTGTTAAAGTTCCTTCGGGTTTCTCGTCAAATATTTCAAGTCTGGTTTCCATGAAAGACATGCGTCTTGTTGGTTTAAAATCTCATGATTGTCATACATTGATGCAACAGCTATTGCCTATCGCAATTCGTGGGATATTGCCTGATAACGTGAGATCTGCTATTACAAGATTGTGTGTTGTTTTCAGTTCTTTGTGTTCTAAGACAGTTGACCCGCTTGACTTAGACGAACTCCAAAATCAAATTGTTGTTACTATCTGTCAGCTTGAGATGTATTTTCCTCCCTCATTTTTTGACATTATGGTTCATTTGACTATTCATTTAGTACGGGAGATAAAATTTCTTGGACCGGTCCATATGAGATGGATGTATCCTTTCGAAAGGTACATGAAGACCTTAAAAGGTTATGTGAGAAATAGACATCGACCTGAAGGTTCTATGGTTGAAGGATACATTGCAGAGGAAGCAATTGAGTTTTGCTCACATTATTTGGGCAATATTGAGTCTATTGGGATTCCAAAGCCGCGACACTTTGATCGTCTTCAGGGGAAAGGAACAATTGGATTTCAAGTTAAAGTTGTTCCTCGATCAGAGTTGCATGACGCCCATTTCTACGTGTTGCGGCAGGTTGATGAGATCGAGCCCTTTGTAGAACGTCATTTGCAATTGATAAGGTCATCTAATCAGGGAAAATCTGAAAAGTTGATCCAAAAAAAGCATTCAGAAGAGTTTGCTTCTTGGTTAAAAGACGACGTTTTAAGTTCAAATGTGCCTGATTTTGTGAAGTCTCTTGGTGTTGGGCCTAGTTGCGCCGTTCATTCTTATAAAGGATATGATTTAAATGGTTATTCTTTTTACACAAAAGATCAGGATGAAAGAAGTTCAGTTCAGAATAGTGGCGTGACAATTGTTGCCGATACAATTCATGTGTCTAGTGCCAAAGATAAGAACCCTGTAAATGCCGGTGTGAATTATTATGGTGTTATTGAAGACATATGGGAAATAGACTACGTAGAAGTTCGGATACCTGTTTTCAAGTGCATATGGGTGCATAGTTCGAATGTTCGTATTGATGAATTCGGCATGACATTTGTTGACTTTCGTAGAGAAGGATACAAAGACGAGCCTTTCATCATGGCTGAGCAAGCTAAACAAGTATTTTACGTCAAGGATCCCACAAATGAACATAAATATATTGTCGTTCATGGAAAACAACATATTTTCTTCGAAGATGGTATGGATACAAATGATTACTCTGAAGATAGTGCAGCGGTTTGTAGCACCATTCCAAACAATTTCGAAGACGTTGGTGAATTTCAACAGAGAAGGGATGATCACAATGAAGGCATATGGATTGAAAAACAATGTAAGAATTCCGAATATTTTTCAAAACATTAATATATTTGTGAAGTTGTGTTTAGATTTATATATCATTTACTTATTTTGCTTGGTGTTTTTATACAGGATTTTAGTGATGAGCACGCTATACAAAGGATATGTAATCAAACTTTTTTTATAATTTGGAATTAAGCAGGTAATTAATGTGTTGAAAATTCTTACTTTTTAAAATTTAAATTATTTTATTTGTTTATCGTGTATATTGTGTCCTTATGTTAATTTTTCATGCAGGTGGTATTCGGGCGAGATAAATGATTGATGAAGATTCAAAATTATTAGATGATTTTAATAGAGCTTGTGTTTATTGTAATTTAAGTAATTATCAATGATGAAAGTGTGTTTATTATATAAAAAAATACTGCTCTGTTTTATAAAAGAACCGCTTTGGTATATATCATGTCAAATAAATATAAATAGCGAGTTCATCGTTTAACAGCGCTTATAATAAACAGCGCTGTTAAAACTAAATTTACCACAGCGCCTTACGATAAAAGCGCTGTTGTAATTAGGGTTCTAAACCCTGAACCCGAACTAACCCTCAACCAAACCCTAATTATAACAGCGTTTAAAACAAAAGCGCTGTAATATATATTTAAAATAATAATAAAATAATTTGTTTTTACAGCGTTAAAAAATAATAACGCTGTAAATTAATATTACAGCGCTTATGTTACATATAAGCGCTGTAAAAGATATATTTTCAGTTTTTCAAGTTTTAAAATCAGGTAATATATTTTTTAGGTTTTTGTTATCTTAAGAATTTAAAAACTCAATTAGTAACATTTATTAATTAAAATATCATGAGAACATTAATAAGCATTTGAAATCATTGCATTTGAATATTTGTACTGTGTCTCTTTACTAAGCAATAAGTTGAACATTGTACATTTTGATCAACTAAACTTTTCACTAATAAAAACACAACAAAATGCAAATGATTTTTTTTTTAAGTAAATGAGTTATAAGCTTCATTTATCAAACTTCCAACTAAATTTGTTTCATATAATCAATGAATTCTGAGAAAAAAACAAACAAATAAATACTATTTATAACAGCGCTTATAACGTAAAAGCGCTGTTGTAAATAATACCACAGCGCTTATTATTATAAGCGTGTAATAAATGTCTCAGTAATTTGATTTCCTTAATAAAAAATATTTATTTATATTTTACAGCGCTTTTATATTTGAAGCGCTGTTGAATATGAAATTATCTGATTGGTCGAAACAGTTTCGGCAGATTGTAATCCAATCGTTGTTTAAATAATCTAACGGTCCATATTCAATATTAAAAATTCAGAATTTTAAGTCACCCGCACAAATTTCCCGCTATAGTCTTTCTATATATCCAAATATGCAACAACAATTTACATTGAAATTTTCTTTCAAACATACTATTGTTCTTGTCGATGTTTTTAATTTACAGTCCAAAAAAGCTTTGTTTGCAATAAACTTCCCGTTTCAAGTAAGGAATCCCACTCTTATTTCTTACACTTTTGTGTTTTATATTTTCGTTAAACTTTTTGTTCTTTGTTTGATATTAACTCTATTCTATTCTTCAATATATTTTTTGTAGATTTGTTGTATGATATATGTCGAGGACGATGAGCCAATTCAAGACGAGCAATGAGGTTTATTCAAGACGAGCAATGAGACAAATTCAGTACAAAGGCCATAGTTTTGTCCATAATATTTATTTGCTAATGCTTGTAAAAAAGAATGTTAAATTGTGTTTCCATTTCATTGTAAAAGTACGATTTAAATAAAAATAAAGAAAATTATAATCAAAACTGATTCCCTTTAAAGCGGTTATTAATATTATTAAATTTCCAAAACTGTCTTCTCAAATCTCCGTAAATATAATAAATCTTAATGCGCTTAATTAAATTTTTTTTTATAATTCAAATCTTATATTTAACAGCGCTTAATTAATAAAAACGCTGTAAAATTAGTAACATTTAACAGCGCTTCTATATATAGAGCGCTGTAAGATGTTTACATTTTTTACAGCGCTTTTGTATAAAACGCTGTTGTAATATTTTATATTCGAATTATTAAATTTTCAAATTAAAAAACTAATAACTATTTTACAGCGCTTAAATAAAAACGCTGTGTAATAAACTAGCTAAACGGCCTCGTTTTTGGTTTTACGCTTGGTTGCGAGTAATTATATTTAACAGCGCTTTATATTTAAACGCTGTAAAATAGTAATAAAATAACAGCGCTTTTCTTTTCTTTTTAACAGCGCTTCATGAAGCGCTGTTGAAACGAGTGCTGTTGTAAATCACATATTTATTACAGCGCTTGTTCCAAGAAAGCGTTGTTGTTTATACGGTTTATTAACAGCGCTTATTAAAAAAGAAGCGCTGTTATAAATAGTGATAAACAACAGCGCTTTTTTGGAACAAGCGCTGTAATAAATATGTGATTTACAATAACACCCGTTTCAACAGCGCTTCAAGAAGCGCTGTTAAAAAGCAAAAACAAGCGCTATTATAAATGTGATCTGTAGTAGTGCAAACTTGATTCGAACTTTCAAGTGAATGATTAATCATTGAGTTATGCTATTACACTATTAGAAGTGATAATGAAGTGATTAGTCATACAATCGACTCATTTATCATGTTCGTAAGGCTTTAAAGACGAACTTTAGAGTACACTAGCACTTTGCTTCAAAGTGAAGCAAACTTGAGTCGAACTTTCAAGTGAATGTTTAATCATTGAGTTATGCTATATTACACTATTAGAAGTGATAATGAAGTGATTAGTCATACAATCGACTCATTTATCATGTTCGTAAAGGCTTTAAAGACGAACTTTAGAGTACACTAGCACTTTGCTTCAAAGTGAAGCAAACTTGAGTCGAACTTTCAAGTGAATGTTTAATCGTTGAGTTATGCTATATTACACTATTAGAAGTGATAATGAAGTGATTAGTCATACAATCGACTCATTTATCATGTTCGTAAAGGCTTTAAAGACGAACTTTAGAGTACACTAGCACTTTGCTTCAAAGTGAAGCAAACTTGAGTCGAACTTTCAAGTGAATGTTTATCGTTATGTATATTACACTATTAGAAGTGATAATGAAGTGATTAGTCATACAATCGATCATTTATCATGTTCGTGAAGGCTTTAAAGACGAACTTTAGAGTACACTAGCACTTTGCTTCAAAGTGAAGCAAACTTGAGTCGAACTTTCAAGTGAATGTTTAATTGAGTTATGCTATATTACACTATTAGAAGTGATAATGAAGTGATTAGTCATACAATCGACTCATTTATCATGTTCGTAAAGGCTTTAAAGACGAACTTTAGAGTACACTAGCACTTTGCTTCAAAGTGAAGCAAACTTGAGTCGAACTTTCAAGTGAATGTTTAATCGTTGAGTTATGCTATATTACACTATTAGAAGTGATAATGAAGTGATTAGTCATACAATCGACTCATTTATCATGTTCGTAAAGGCTTTAAAGACGAACTTTAGAGTACACTAGCACTTTGCTTCAAAGTGAAGCAAACTTGAGTCGAACTTTCAAGTGAATGTTTAATCGTTGAGTTATGCTATATTACACTATTAGAAGTGATAATGAAGTGATTAGTCATACAATCGACTCATTTATCATGTTCGTAAAGGCTTTAAAGACGAACTTTAGAGTACACTAGCACTTTGCTTCAAAGTGAAGCAAACTTGAGTCGAACTTTCAAGTGAATGTTTAATCGTTGAGTTATGCTATATTACACTATTAGAAGTGATAATGAAGTGATTAGTCATACAATCGACTCATTTATCATGTTCGTAAGGCTTTAAAGACGAACTTTAGAGTACACTAGCACTTTGCTTCAAAGTGAAGCAAACTTGAGTCGAACTTTCAAGTGAATGTTTAATCGTTGAGTTATGCTATATTACACTATTAGAAGTGATAATGAAGTGATTAGTCATACAATCGACTCATTTATCATGTTCGTAAAGGCTTTAAAGACGAACTTTAGAGTACACTAGCACTTTGCTTCAAAGTGAAGCAAACTTGAGTCGAACTTTCAAGTGAATGTTTAATCGTTGAGTTATGCTATATTACACTATTAGAAGTGATAATGAAGTGATTAGTCATACAATCGACTCATTTATCATGTTCGTAAAGGCTTTAAAGACGAACTTTAGAGTACACTAGCACTTTGCTTCAAAGTGAAGCAAACTTGAGTCGAACTTTCAAGTGAATGTTTAATCGTTGAGTTATGCTATATTACACTATTAGAAGTGATAATGAAGTGATTAGTCATACAATCGACTCATTTATCATGTTCGTAAAGGCTTTAAAGACGAACTTTAGAGTACACTAGCACTTTGCTTCAAAGTGAAGCAAACTTGAGTCGAACTTTCAAGTGAATGTTTAATCGTTGAGTTATGCTATATTACACTATTAGAAGTGATAATGAAGTGATTAGTCATACAATCGACTCATTTATCATGTTCGTAAGGCTTTAAAGACGAACTTTAGAGTACACTAGCACTTTGCTTCAAAGTGAAGCAAACTTGAGTCGAACTTTCAAGTGAATGTTTAATCGTTGAGTTATGCTATATTACACTATTAGAAGTGATAATGAAGTGATTAGTCATACAATCGACTCATTTATCATGTTCGTAAGGCTTTAAAGACGAACTTTAGAGTACACTAGCACTTTGCTTCAAAGTGAAGCAAACTTGAGTCGAACTTTCAAGTGAATGTTTAATCATTGAGTTATGCTATATTACACTATTAGAAGTGATAATGAAGTGATTAGTCATACAATCGACTCATTTATCATGTTCGTAAAGGCTTTAAAGACGAACTTTAGAGTACACTAGCACTTTGCTTCAAAGTGAAGCAAACTTGAGTCGAACTTTCAAGTGAATGTTTAATCGTTGAGTTATGCTATATTACACTATTAGAAGTGATAATGAAGTGATTAGTCATACAATCGACTCATTTATCATGTTCGTAAAGGCTTTAAAGACGAACTTTAGAGTACACTAGCACTTTGCTTCAAAGTGAAGCAAACTTGAGTCGAACTTTCAAGTGAATGTTTAATCGTTGAGTTATGCTATATTACACTATTAGAAGTGATAATGAAGTGATTAGTCATACAATCGACTCATTTATCATGTTCGTAAGGCTTTAAAGACGAACTTTAGAGTACACTAGCACTTTGCTTCAAAGTGAAGCAAACTTGAGTCGAACTTTCAAGTGAATGTTTAATCGTTGAGTTATGCTATATTACACTATTAGAAGTGATAATGAAGTGATTAGTCATACAATCGACTCATTTATCATGTTCGTAAGGCTTTAAAGACGAACTTTAGAGTACACTAGCACTTTGCTTCAAAGTGAAGCAAACTTGAGTCGAACTTTCAAGTGAATGTTTAATCGTTGAGTTATGCTATATTACACTATTAGAAGTGATAATGAAGTGATTAGTCATACAATCGACTCATTTATCATGTTCGTAAAGGCTTTAAAGACGAACTTTAGAGTACGCACTTTGAAAGCTTAGCATCATTTGCTTCAAAGTGAAGCAAACTTGAGTCGAACTTTCAAGTGAATGATTAATCGTTGAGTTATGCTATATTACACTATTAGAAGTGATAATGAAGTGATTAGTCATACAATCGACTCATTTATCATGTTCGTAAAGGCTTTAAAGACGAACTTTAGAGTACACTAGCACTTTGCTTCAAAGTGAAGCAAACTTGAGTCGAACTTTCAAGTGAATGTTAATCGTTGAGTTATGCTATATTACACTATTAGAAGTGATAATGAAGTGATTAGTCATACAATCGACTCATTTATCATGTTCGTAAAGTAAAGACGAACTTTAGAGTACACTAGCACTTTGCTTCAAAGTGAAGCAAACTTGAGTCGAACTTTCAAGTGAATGTTTAATCGTTGAGTTATGCTATATTACACTATTAGAAGTGATAATGAAGTGATTAGTCATACAATCGACTCATTTATCATGTTCGTAAAGGCTTTAAAGACGAACTTTAGAGTACACTAGCACTTTGCTTCAAAGTGAAGCAAACTTGAGTCGAACTTTCAAGTGAATGTTTAATCGTTGAGTTATGCTATATTACACTATTAGAAGTGATAATGAAGTGATTAGTCATACAATCGACTCATTTATCATGTTCGTAAAGGCTTTAAAGACGAACTTTAGAGTACACTAGCACTTTGCTTCAAAGTGAAGCAAACTTGAGTCGAACTTTCAAGTGAATGTTAATCGTTGAGTTATGCTATATTACACTATTAGAAGTGATAATGAAGTGATTAGTCATACAATCGACTCATTTATCATGTTCGTAAAGGCTTTAAAGACGAACTTTAGAGTACACTAGCACTTTGCTTCAAAGTGAAGCAAACTTGAGTCGAACTTTCAAGTGAATGTTAATCGTTGAGTTATGCTATATTACACTATTAGAAGTGATAATGAAGTGATTAGTCATACAATCGACTCATTTATCATGTTCGTAAAGGCTTTAAAGACGAACTTTAGAGTACACTAGCACTTTGCTTCAAAGTGAAGCAAACTTGAGTCGAACTTTCAAGTGAATGTTTAATCGTTGAGTTATGCTATATTACACTATTAGAAGTGATAATGAAGTGATTAGTCATACAATCGACTCATTTATCATGTTCGTAAAGGTTTAAAGACGAACTTTAGAGTACACTAGCACTTTGCTTCAAAGTGAAGCAAACTTGAGTCGAACTTTCAAGTGAATGTTTAATCGTTGAGTTATGCTATATTACACTATTAGAAGTGATAATGAAGTGATTAGTCATACAATCGACTCATTTATCATGTTCGTAAAGGCTTTAAAGACGAACTTTAGAGTACACTAGCACTTTGCTTCAAAGTGAAGCAAACTTGAGTCGAACTTTCAAGTGAATGTTTAATCGTTGAGTTATGCTATATTACACTATTAGAAGTGATAATGAAGTGATTAGTCATACAATCGACTCATTTATCATGTTCGTAAAGGCTTTAAAGACGAACTTTAGAGTACACTAGCACTTTGCTTCAAAGTGAAGCAAACTTGAGTCGAACTTTCAAGTGAATGTTAATCGTTGAGTTATGCTATATTACACTATTAGAAGTGATAATGAAGTGATTAGTCATACAATCGACTCATTTATCATGTTCGTAAAGGCTTTAAAGACGAACTTTAGAGTACACTAGCACTTTGCTTCAAAGTGAAGCAAACTTGAGTCGAACTTTCAAGTGAATGTTAATCGTTGAGTTATGCTATATTACACTATTAGAAGTGATAATGAAGTGATTAGTCATACATCGACTCATTTATCATGTTCGTAAAGGCTTTAAAGACGAACTTTAGAGTACACTAGCACTTTGCTTCAAAGTGAAGCAAACTTGAGTCGAACTTTCAAGTGAATGTTAATCGTTGAGTTATGCTATATTACACTATTAGAAGTGATAATGAAGTGATTAGTCATACATCGACTCATTTATCATGTTCGTAAAGGCTTTAAAGACGAACTTTAGAGTACACTAGCACTTTGCTTCAAAGTGAAGCAAACTTGAGTCGAACTTTCAAGTGAATGTTTAATCGTTGAGTTATGCTATATTACACTATTAGAAGTGATAATGAAGTGATTAGTCATACAATCGACTCATTTATCATGTTCGTAAAGGCTTTAAAGACGAACTTTAGAGTACACTAGCACTTTGCTTCAAAGTGAAGCAAACTTGAGTCGAACTTTCAAGTGAATGTTTAATCGTTGAGTTATGCTATATTACACTATTAGAAGTGATAATGAAGTGATTAGTCATACAATCGACTCATTTATCATGTTCGTAAAGGCTTTAAAGACGAACTTTAGAGTACACTAGCACTTTGCTTCAAAGTGAAGCAAACTTGAGTCGAACTTTCAAGTGAATGTTAATCGTTGAGTTATGCTATATTACACTATTAGAAGTGATAATGAAGTGATTAGTCATACAATCGACTCATTTATCATGTTCGTAAAGGCTTTAAAGACGAACTTTAGAGTACACTAGCACTTTGCTTCAAAGTGAAGCAAACTTGAGTCGAACTTTCAAGTGAATGTTTAATCGTTGAGTTATGCTATATTACACTATTAGAAGTGATAATGAAGTGATTAGTCATACAATCGACTCATTTATCATGTTCGTAAAGGCTTTAAAGACGAACTTTAGAGTACACTAGCACTTTGCTTCAAAGTGAAGCAAACTTGAGTCGAACTTTCAAGTGAATGTTTAATCGTTGAGTTATGCTATATTACACTATTAGAAGTGATAATGAAGTGATTAGTCATACAATCGACTCATTTATCATGTTCGTAAAGGCTTTAAAGACGAACTTTAGAGTACACTAGCACTTTGCTTCAAAGTGAAGCAAACTTGAGTCGAACTTTCAAGTGAATGTTTAATCGTTGAGTTATGCTATATTACACTATTAGAAGTGATAATGAAGTGATTAGTCATACAATCGACTCATTTATCATGTTCGTAAAGGCTTTAAAGACGAACTTTAGAGTACACTAGCACTTTGCTTCAAAGTGAAGCAAACTTGAGTCGAACTTTCAAGTGAATGTTTAATCGTTGAGTTATGCTATATTACACTATTAGAAGTGATAATGAAGTGATTAGTCATACAATCGACTCATTTATCATGTTCGTAAAGGCTTTAAAGACGAACTTTAGAGTACACTAGCACTTTGCTTCAAAGTGAAGCAAACTTGAGTCGAACTTTCAAGTGAATGTTTAATCGTTGAGTTATGCTATATTACACTATTAGAAGTGATAATGAAGTGATTAGTCATACAATCGACTCATTTATCATGTTCGTAAAGGCTTTAAAGACGAACTTTAGAGTACACTAGCACTTTGCTTCAAAGTGAAGCAAACTTGAGTCGAACTTTCAAGTGAATGTTAATCGTTGAGTTATGCTATATTACACTATTAGAAGTGATAATGAAGTGATTAGTCATACAATCGACTCATTTATCATGTTCGTAAAGGCTTTAAAGACGAACTTTAGAGTACACTAGCACTTTGCTTCAAAGTGAAGCAAACTTGAGTCGAACTTTCAAGTGAATGATTAATCGTTGAGTTATGCTATATTACACTATTAGAAGTGATAATGAAGTGATTAGTCATACAATCGACTCATTTATCATGTTCGTAAAGGCTTTAAAGACGAACTTTAGAGTACACTAGCACTTTGCTTCAAAGTGAAGCAAACTTGAGTCGAACTTTCAAGTGAATGTTTAATCGTTGAGTTATGCTATATTACACTATTAGAAGTGATAATGAAGTGATTAGTCATACAATCGACTCATTTATCATGTTCGTAAAGGCTTTAAAGACGAACTTTAGAGTACACTAGCACTTTGCTTCAAAGTGAAGCAAACTTGAGTCGAACTTTCAAGTGAATGTTAATCGTTGAGTTATGCTATATTACACTATTAGAAGTGATAATGAAGTGATTAGTCATACAGTCGACTCATTTATCATGTTCGTAAAGAGTTTAAAGACGAACTTTAGAGTACACTAGCACTTTGCTTCAAAGTGAAGCAAACTTGAGTCGAACTTTCAAGTGAATGTTTAATCGTTGAGTTATGCTATATTACACTATTAGAAGTGATAATGAAGTGATTAGTCATACAATCGACTCATTTATCATGTTCGTAAAGGCTTTAAAGACGAACTTTAGAGTACACTAGCACTTTGCTTCAAAGTGAAGCAAACTTGAGTCGAACTTTCAAGTGAATGTTAATCGTTGAGTTATGCTATATTACACTATTAGAAGTGATAATGAAGTGATTAGTCATACAATCGACTCATTTATCATGTTCGTAAAGGCTTTAAAGACGAACTTTAGAGTACACTAGCACTTTGCTTCAAAGTGAAGCAAACTTGAGTCGAACTTTCAAGTGAATGTTTAATCGTTGAGTTATGCTATATTACACTATTAGAAGTGATAATGAAGTGATTAGTCATACAATCGACTCATTTATCATGTTCGTAAAGGCTTTAAAGACGAACTTTAGAGTACACTAGCACTTTGCTTCAAAGTGAAGCAAACTTGAGTCGAACTTTCAAGTGAATGTTAATCGTTGAGTTATGCTATATTACACTATTAGAAGTGATAATGAAGTGATTAGTCATACAATCGACTCATTTATCATGTTCGTAAAGGCTTTAAAGACGAACTTTAGAGTACACTAGCACTTTGCTTCAAAGTGAAGCAAACTTGAGTCGAACTTTCAAGTGAATGTTTAATCGTTGAGTTATGCTATATTACACTATTAGAAGTGATAATGAAGTGATTAGTCATACAATCGACTCATTTATCATGTTCGTAAAGGCTTTAAAGACGAACTTTAGAGTACACTAGCACTTTGCTTCAAAGTGAAGCAAACTTGAGTCGAACTTTCAAGTGAATGTTTAATCGTTGAGTTATGCTATATTACACTATTAGAAGTGATAATGAAGTGATTAGTCATACAATCGACTCATTTATCATGTTCGTAAAGGCTTTAAAGACGAACTTTAGAGTACACTAGCACTTTGCTTCAAAGTGAAGCAAACTTGAGTCGAACTTTCAAGTGAATGTTTAATCGTTGAGTTATGCTATATTACACTATTAGAAGTGATAATGAAGTGATTAGTCATACAATCGACTCATTTATCATGTTCGTAAAGGCTTTAAAGACGAACTTTAGAGTACACTAGCACTTTGCTTCAAAGTGAAGCAAACTTGAGTCGAACTTTCAAGTGAATGTTTAATCGTTGAGTTATGCTATATTACACTATTAGAAGTGATAATGAAGTGATTAGTCATACAATCGACTCATTTATCATGTTCGTAAAGGCTTTAAAGACGAACTTTAGAGTACACTAGCACTTTGCTTCAAAGTGAAGCAAACTTGAGTCGAACTTTCAAGTGAATGTTTAATCGTTGAGTTATGCTATATTACACTATTAGAAGTGATAATGAAGTGATTAGTCATACAATCGACTCATTTATCATGTTCGTAAAGGCTTTAAAGACGAACTTTAGAGTACACTAGCACTTTGCTTCAAAGTGAAGCAAACTTGAGTCGAACTTTCAAGTGAATGTTTAATCGTTGAGTTATGCTATATTACACTATTAGAAGTGATAATGAAGTGATTAGTCATACAATCGACTCATTTATCATGTTCGTAAAGGCTTTAAAGACGAACTTTAGAGTACACTAGCACTTTGCTTCAAAGTGAAGCAAACTTGAGTCGAACTTTCAAGTGAATGTTTAATCGTTGAGTTATGCTATATTACACTATTAGAAGTGATAATGAAGTGATTAGTCATACAATCGACTCATTTATCATGTTCGTAAATGATGTAAAGACGAAATTTAGAGTATTGACAGATATCTTTGATTCAAGATATTATGGGGACAGATTCAATAAATTCTCCATTGAATTAATAAGAGAATTAATGTAGTGGAGAATTAATGTAGTGAAGAATTAATGTAGTGGCTATCCACAAGAATAGGCTTTTGATATACTCAATCTTGTAGTATATATACCTGACCATTGTAATCAAATATTATCAAGTGAATACAATCAGATTTTCTATCCATCCTTGTTGTTCTTTCTATTCTTACAATCTGGTTGTATTTACACACTCTTCCATTCTCAATATTCTAACATGGTATCAGTAGCATAAGATCCGAATTCCGCACTATTCTCAACATACTCTTTTACTCTTTACAAAACCAAGCTCGTTCTAAGATGGACACCAAAGCTTTGGTTATTCCGGTGACTCTCAAGGGGGCAAATTACCTGCTATGGTCAAGATTGATCAAAACGGCCTTGGGAGGGAAAAGTTTAGGAAGCCATATCACCATGAGTAAAGCTCCAAACCAAACTGGGCAACAAAAAGATGGCAAGGAGATTGTCATCGCAGATGAGGAGAAGTGGCTTCAAGAAGACTTGATGGTGTTATCAATCATTCAAAGCAGCCTTGAAGTTTCAATCCTAGAAGCATACTCATATTGTGAGACAGCCAAAGACCTATGGGACACACTCCAAAAGGTGTATGGGAACACATCAAATCTGAGCAGAGTATTTGAGGTCAAGAGGGCCATCAATAATCTGAGCCAAGAAGAAATGGAGTTCACACAACACTTTGGGAAGTTTAGATCCCTATGGGCTGAGCTGGAAATGCTTAGACCAACCACAACTGATCCCGCAACTCTAAATGAAAGGAGGGAGCAGGACAAGGTGTTTGGGTTACTTCTTACACTAAATCCAACCTACAATGATCTGATAAAACACATTTTGAGAGCTGATAAACTTCCTACACTCGAAGAAGTGTGTGCTCAAGTTCAGAAGGAGCAAGGTTCCCTTGGGCTCTTTGGAGGAAAAGGAGATCTTCCCATGGCTAACCACGCTGAAGTAGCTCTAGCCAACAAGGTGGTGCACAAATCAGAAGAAAGAAAGGGCGTGATATGTGAGTATTGCAAAAAGAAGGGGCACATAAAGGATAAATGTTGGATTCTTCATCCTCACCTTAAACCAAACAAATTCAAGGAGGCTAAAGCTCATCTGTCCAATGAAGGAGAAGGACAAGCTTTGACTACCTCTAAGGGTAATGAGGGATGATAAGAAAATCTGACCTTGAAGCTCTCATCAAAGCTCTCAAAGAAAATTCAGGTAAACCTAGAGGTAAATCATTCATTACATCAAACACATCAAAATCTTTGATTATAGATTCAGGTGCATCTCATCACATGATTAGTAACTCTAAACTGATTAGTGATGTTAAACCTGCCCTTGGAAGTGTTGTGATTGCAAATGGTGATAAGATACCCATTGAGGGTGTAGGAAATCTTGAATTATTTGATAAGAAGTCAAGTGCTCTTTATATGCCTAGTTTTACTTCTAACTTGTTATCTGTTAAAAAGGTTGCATCTGATTTAGATTGCAATGTTATTTTCAGTCCTAATGAGGTGAAATTTCAGGACACTAAAAGCAATCATTTACTTGGAAAAGGAGTAGCCAAAGAAGGCTTATATTTGCTTGAAGATACTAATACATTGTCTATTCAAAGTTTGCATTCAGCTCCAGTTTGGTTAATGATTTAGTTTGGCATGCTAGATTAGGACATCCCAACTCTAGAGCTCTTAAGTTGATGTTACCTAGTGTTTCTTTCAAAATGATGATGTGAAGCTTGTATTTTGGGTAAACATTGCAAATCTGTATTTCCAAAATCATCAACTACTTATGAGAATTGTTTTGATCTTGTTCATTCTGATGTATGGACTGCACCTTGTGTATCTAGGGAAAATCATAAGTACTTTGTCACGTTCATTGATGAGAAATCTAAGTATACTTGGGTAACATTGATCCAATCAAAGGATAGAGCTCTTGAGGCCTTTCTGAATTTTCAAAACTATGTTACTAACCATTTCAATGCCAAGATAAAAGTTTTGAGATCAGATAATGGTGGAGAATACACTAGCATTGCCTTCAAACAACACTTGGCCAAGCATGGGATAGTACATCAAACAAGCTGCCCATATACGCCTCAACAAAATGGAGTGGCTGAGAGGAAAAATAGGCACTTAATGGAAGTAGCAAGGTCTATGATGTTCCATTCAAATGTGCCAAAGAATTTTTGGGGAGATGCTGTGATGACAGCTTGTTATCTCATCAATAGAGTTCCAACAAAATTCTGGATGACAAATCACCTTATGAGGTACTCAACAAAACCAAACCTTCCATTGATCATTTTAGAGTATTTGGTTGCCTTTGTTTTGTACTAATCCCAGGAGAACAAAGAAACAAACTCGAGCCTAAAAGCACAAAGGCAATGTTCATTGGCTATTCAGCAACTCAAAAGGGATACAAGTGTTATGACCCAGAAACAAGGAAAGTCCTAGTGTCCAGAGATGTGAAGTTTGTGGAGACAAGGGGATACTATGAGAATAGGAGTTGGGATGAGCTCAAGGACCTTTCTCAAGCACCACCAGATAAAGCCACAAACTTAAGGATCATCTTAGAGAGTTTTGGGCTGAATTTGCCTCATTATAAAAAGGAAACACCAGCTGCTCCTACCCAAGAGGAAACACTCCATCTTAATCATGAGGGGGGAAATCAAGATGACCAGAATGGTATAGAAGAAGATAGCTCATCTAGTCATGATCAAGATGGTATGGTAGAAGATGTTTCTGAACAAAGTCAGGAACATAGCCAAAATGAAGCCATTTCTGACCAAGATGTGCAACAAAACATTCAAACAAATGCCTCAACATGAGCAAAGTAGTCAGCAAGAAGGGGTGCCTTTAAGAAGGAGTGGAAGGATAAAGTTTCATCCTTCAACATGGAAAGACAAGAGAGTTTATTACAATGGAAAGGCTGTAGCACACCCAATTCAAACAACGTGCTCCTTGGCTCACTTTCCTCATGAACATCAGGTGTTCATTAGCAAATTGGATGAAGGACAAGTCCCAAGATCCTATGAAGAAGCTAAGGAACACAAGGAATGGAGGGAGGCTATCCGTGAAGAGACAATGGCAATGGAGAAGAATGGCACTTGGTATGAATCTGATCTACCCAAAGGAAAGAAGGCTGTGTCGAGCAAGTGGGTTTTCACAATCAAATACAAGAGTGATGATGGGCAGATTGAGAGGCACAAAGCAAGGCTGGTGGCTAGAGGGTTCACTCAAACATATGGGGAGGATTATCTCACTACATTTGCACCAGTGGCCAAGCTCCATACTGTCAGAATCATTCTTTCTCTTGCAACCAACCTTAAGTGGGAATTGTGGCAGATGGATGTCAAGAATGCTTTTCTTCAAGGAGAACTACAAGAAGAAGTGTATATGCTTCCTCCTCCTGGCCTAGAAGACTCAATAAAGTCAGGAAAAGTCCTTAGACTAAAGAAGGCAATTTATGGCTTGAAACAATCTCCTAGAGCTTGGTACCACAAACTAAGTTCCACACTTTTAGGGAAAGGGTTCAAAAGGTCAGAAGGTGATCACACTCTCTTCAATCTCTCTGGTCCAAGAGGTATAGTTGTCATTCTTGTGTATGTTGATGATATCATCATCACAGGAAGTGACAAAGAAGGTATACTTGCTACAAAAGCTTTCTTAAATTCTGTTTTTGACATTAAAGATTTGGGTAAACTAAAGTACTTCCTTGGAATTGAAGTATGCCAATCTGATGAGGGGCTCTTCTTATCTCAAAGGAAGTACACTCTTGATCTTTTGAGTGAAGCAGGGAAGCTTGGAGCAAAACCAGCAAAGACACCTCTTGAGGAAGGCTACAAAGTCATAAGAGAGGGGGAGATTGAAGATAAGCCATTTGAGGATGCTAAGCAATACAGGAGGATGGTTGGTAAGCTCATATATTTAACCATTACTAGACCTGATATTTGTTTGCTGTGAATCAGGTGAGTCAACACATGCAAACACCAAAAATGCATCATTGGCATATGGTGGAGAGGCTCCTTAGATACCTCAAAGGCTCACCTAGCCAAGGTATATGGATGGGATGTAATCAAAGCACAGAGATTGTGGGATATTGTGATGCAGATTGGGCTGGAGATAGAATGGATAGAAAATCCATCACCGGCTATTGTACTTTCATTGGAGGAAACCTTGTCACTTGGAAGAGCAAGAAACAAAAGGTGATCTCATGCTCTAGTGCTGAAGCTGAATATAGATCAATGAAGAAGCTCACAAATGAACTCATATGGATCAAGGCTCTTCTCAAGGACTTGGGCATTGAGACCTCATCTCCAATCACCATGCATTGTGACAACCAAGCTGCTATACACATTGCATCCAACTCTGTATTCCATGAGAGGACCAAACACATTGAAGTGGACTGTCACAAAGTTAGGCAGATGGTGGAGAAAGGGGTTATCCTCCCTTGCTATACAAGGAGCAATGAACAACTAGCTGACATCTTCACTAAGGCAGCAAGCTTAAAGGTGTGTGAGTTCATTCTTCCAAAACTTGGACTCACTAGCCACCCTAAGTCATAACTTCCTTGATCATGGGAATCTGCACTCTTTTTCCCTAGGAATGGTTTTGTCCCATGTGGTTTTTCATTCCTAGGTTTTTAATGAGGCAGATCTCCATGGTTCCAAGCTTGAATCATCTTCAAAGTACCGAGGGTTATGAGAGGTAAGTCTCACCTTTGAAAGTACTTGATGGTTAGTGCCAAGGGTTAAGAGAGGTAAGTCTCTCCCTTGAAAGTGCTACTCATCTGCCACAAACCAAAATAAGGTAAGGCCCGATTCAAGCTTGAGGGGGAGTATTGACAGATATCTTTGATTCAAGATATTATGGGGACAGATTCAATAAATTCTCCATTGAATTAATAAGAGAATTAATGTAGTGGAGAATTAATTTAGTGAAGAATTAATGTAGTGGCTATCCACAAGAATAGGCTTTTGATATACTCAATCTTGTAGTATATATACCTGACCATTGTAATCAAATATTATCAAGTGAATACAATCAGATTTTCTATCCATCCTTGTTGTTCTTTCTATTCTTACAATCTGGTTGTATTTACACACTCTTCCATTCTCAATATTCTAACACTTTAGAGTACACTAGCACTTTGCTTCAAAGTGAAGCAAACTTGAGTCGAACTTTCAAGTAAATGTTTAATCATTGAGTTATGCTATATTACACTATTAGAAGTGATAATGAAGTGATTAGTCATACAATCGACTCATTTATCATGTTCGTAAAGGCTTTAAAGACGAACTTTAGAGTACACTAGCACTTTGCTTCAAAGTGAAGCAAACTTGAGTCGAACTTTCAAGTGAATGTTTAATCATTGAGTTATGCTATATTACACTATTAGAAGTGATAATGAAGTTATTAGTCATACAATCGACTCATTTATCATGTTCGTGAAGGCTTTAAAGACGAACTTTAGAGTACACTAGCACTTTGCTTCAAAGTGAAGCAAACTTGAGTCGAACTTTCAAGTGAATGTTTAATCGTTGAGTTATGCTATATTACACTATTAGAAGTGATATGAAGTGATTAGTCATACAATCGACTCATTTATCATGTTCGTAAGGCTTTAAAGACGAACTTTAGAGTACACTAGCACTTTGCTTCAAAGTGAAGCAAACTTGAGTCGAACTTTCAAGTGAATGTTTAATCGTTGAGTTATGCTATATTACACTATTAGAAGTGATAATGAAGTGATTAGTCATACAATCGACTCATTTATCATGTTCGTAAAGGCTTTAAAGACGAACTTTAGAGTACACTAGCACTTTGCTTCAAAGTTAAGCAAACTTGAGTCGAACTTTCAAGTGAATGTTTAATCGTTGAGTTATGCTATATTACACTATTAGAAGTGATATGAAGTGATAGTCATACAGTCGACTCATTTATCATGTTCGTGAAGGCTTTAAAGACGAACTTTAGAGTACACTAGCACTTTGCTTCAAAGTGAAGCAAACTTGATTCGAACTTTCAAGTGAATGTTTAATCGTTGAGTTATGCTATATTACACTATTAGAAGTGATAATGAAGTGATTAGACATACAATCGACTCATTTATCATGTTCGTAAGGCTTTAAAGACGAACTTTAGAGTACACTAGCACTTTGCTTCAAAGTGAAGCAAACTTGAGTCGAACTTTCAAGTGAATGTTTAATCGTTGAGTTATGCTATATTACACTATTAGAAGTGATAATGAAGTGATTAGTCATACAATCGACTCATTTATCATGTTCGTGAAGGCTTTAAAGACGAACTTTAGAGTACACTAGCACTTTGCTTCAAAGTGAAGCAAACTTGAGTCGAACTTTCAAGTGAATGTTTAATCGTTGAGTTATGCTATATTACACTATTAGAAGTGATATGAAGTATAGTCATACAATCGACTCATTTATCATGTTCGTAAAGGCTTTAAAGACGAACTTTAGAGTACACTAGCACTTTGCTTCAAAGTGAAGCAAACTTGAGTCGAACTTTCAAGTGAATGTTTAATCATTGAGTTATGCTATATTACACTATTAGAAGTGATAATGAAGTGATTAGTCATACAATCGACTCATTTATCATGTTCGTAAAGGCTTTAAAGACGAACTTTAGAGTACACTAGCACTTTGCTTCAAAGTGAAGCAAACTTGAGTCGAACTTTCAAGTGAATGTTTAATCATTGAGTTATGCTATATTACACTATTAGAAGTGATAATGAAGTGATTAGTCATACAATCGACTCATTTATCATGTTCGTGAAGGCTTTAAAGACGAACTTTAGAGTACACTAGCACTTTGCTTCAAAGTGAAGCAAACTTGAGTCGAACTTTCAAGTGAATGTTTAATCGTTGAGTTATGCTATATTACACTATTAGAAGTGATAATGAAGTGATAGTCATACAATCGACTCATTTATCATGTTCGTAAAGGCTTTAAAGACGAACTTTAGAGTACACTAGCACTTTGCTTCAAAGTGAAGCAAACTTGAGTCGAACTTTCAAGTGAATGTTTAATCATTGAGTTATGCTATATTACACTATTAGAAGTGATAATGAAGTGATTAGTCATACAATCGACTCATTTATCATGTTCGTGAAGGCTTTAAAGACGAACTTTAGAGTACACTAGCACTTTGCTTCAAAGTGAAGCAAACTTGAGTCGAACTTTCAAGTGAATGTTTAATCATTGAGTTATTCTATATTACACTATTAGAAGTGATATGAAGTGATAAGTCATACAGTCGACTCATTTATCATGTTCGTGAAGGCTTTAAAGACGAACTTTAGAGTACACTAGCACTTTGCTTCAAAGTGAAGCAAACTTGATTCGAACTTTCAAGTGAATGTTTAATCGTTGAGTTATGCTATATTACACTATTAGAAGTGATAATGAAGTGATAAGACATACAGTCGACTCATTTATCATGTTCGTGAAGGCTTTAAAGACGAACTTTAGAGTACACTAGCACTTTGCTTCAAAGTTAAGCAAACTTGATTCGAACTTTCAAGTGAATGATTAATCGTTGAGTTATGCTCTATTACACTATTAGAAGTGATAATGAAGTGATAAGTCATACAGTCGACTCATTTATCATGTTCGTGAAGGCTTTAAAGACGAACTTTAGAGTACACTAGCACTTTGCTTCAAAGTGAAGCAAACTTGATTCGAACTTTCAAGTGAATGTTTAATCGTTGAGTTATGCTATATTACACTATTAGAAGTGATAATGAAGTGATAACATACAGTCGACTCATTTATCATGTTCGTGAAGGCTTTAAAGACGAACTTTAGAGTACACTAGCACTTTGCTTCAAAGTTAAGCAAACTTGATTCGAACTTTCAAGTGAATGATTAATCGTTGAGTTATGCTCTATTACACTATTAGAAGTGATAATGAAGTGATAAGTCATACAGTCGACTCATTTATCATGTTCGTGAAGGCTTTAAAGACGAACTTTAGAGTACACTAGCACTTTGCTTCAAAGTGAAGCAAACTTGATTCGAACTTTCAAGTGAATGATTAATCGTTGAGTTATGCTCTATTACACTATTAGAAGTGATAATGAAGTGATAAGTCATACAGTCGACTCATTTATCATGTTCGTGAAGGCTTTAAAGACGAACTTTAGAGTACACTAGCACTTTGCTTCAAAGTGAAGCAAACTTGAGTCGAACTTTCAAGTGAATGTTTAATCGTTGAGTTATGCTATATTACACTATTAGAAGTGATAATGAAGTGATAAGCATACAGTCGACTCATTTATCATGTTCGTGAAGGCTTTAAAGACGAACTTTAGAGTACACTAGCACTTTGCTTCAAAGTTAAGCAAACTTGATTCGAACTTTCAAGTGAATGATTAATCGTTGAGTTATGCTCTATTACACTATTAGAAGTGATAATGAAGTGATAAGTCATACAGTCGACTCATTTATCATGTTCGTGAAGGCTTTAAAGACGAACTTTAGAGTACACTAGCACTTTGCTTCAAAGTTAAGCAAACTTGATTCGATCTTCAAGTGAGTGTTCAATCGTTATGTAATGCTATATTCCACTATTAGAAGGATAATGAAGTGATTAGTCATACAATCGACTCATTTATCATGTTTTTTTTAAAGAAACTGGACGGTGCCAGCAATTTTATTAATATCAACCCGAACAGCCCGGGTTATGGCATTACAAGAAAGAGGGAAGACTAAGGCTTCTAACGGCAGACACCCTCCAAAAAAAACCAAAGCCCAACTTAAAAGGACCAAAAAGGAAGAGCTGATTCCACATTTAGGAACCAAGCTAAACGCAAACAGACAGAGCAGATGACAAGGCCACCTGAGGCACTTCACTGCGTTAACCATACAAGGACAAGGCTGAAACCACATATCGGAAACTAGCCTGACAATCGACAAAAACACAACAAAAACAAAGAAAACAAAACCAGTCACATATGAATAATCTGTTCCATGAACAAACAAGGCTGAGGATGAAAATCATTCAGGATGGCTCTTAGAACCGCCTTTGGGAGATCACCTGTATGGTAGATAGCAAGGGACCTATCCTTGGTGCCAAGTAATGCTTCTGCCGGCCGATTCAGGGGAATACTGACCTTGCGCACCTCAGTTCCTTTGAGCCTAGAAACAAGCCACTTCTTGATCTGGAAAAAGGACCAGTCCACAACAAAGCCAGAACCAAGCAAAGATACCATTGAATGAGAAAGCTTTAAACAAGAAAAGTGGATATTAAGCATGGATAGTTCTAATAAAATATGCTGTAAACACTTGAAGAAGTTCTTACTCATCGAAGTAACCTTAATCCCAGCAACAAACCTCCCCATGTGGTCACGAACAATAGCAGCCATTCTAGATTTTGACTCATCAGAATCAATAGCTACATTGCAAGTATTACCTTGTAAGAGGGGAGACCAAGGGATCCACAATAATTTCAAGCAAACCCCCCTGCTAGGTTAATATGCAAGGTGTTGCAGATATCCCTGGAGATTGCATCATCAGTACAAGGAATCTTGATGTTAGCAGATAGGAAAACCGCCCAATGAATGATGTTGTACTTGTTAATTCTGGAGGCAGTATGATCATATAACATTTGATTCTGCCATTTCCATATATCCCAGAAACAGCAGCAGGCTATGCCAAAGCCTAAACTGTCTGTGAAGTTGGAAAAGTCATCGATGACACCCCAATAGTAGAAAAAATTCTGAATCGAGTGAGGTCTGCGCTTTCTGAAAAGGGGGCATAAGGTGCTGAAAAGCAGCTTAGCAGGGTCACTATTAATAAACAGATGCTCCATCGATTCAATAAAAGGGTACCTGCAGCAAACACACCTACTCGCCAACTGAATGCCAACTCTCATGACATTATCATGAGTAGCAATAGCTTGGTTCAGAATTCTCCATAACAGGAAGGATATTTTATTAGGTAACCAAGAATGCCAGATAATTTCATACCTTTTCACCACGGGTGGAGGAGGGGATAATTTCTCTAGGAAAATAGAAGTGTTTATAGCCCCTGAAGGATCACCATCCCACACAAGACTATCCTCCTCAGAGTTCGATAAACTCCCTTGTATAGAAACTAAGACTCTTGCATCAACATTCTGCAGAAATAATCTCCGTAAGGGAATAGATTGAAGGACATCTCTGATGGGGATATCTGCTAGCCTTCTGGGAAAAGACGCTGAAATATTGTGGCAGAAATCCTTGGTGAGAGTATGACCATTGCCAAGAACCCACCTACTGTTCGAAGCAACAGTTCTGATGATGGGGGAAAGCTTCTTCCAAAGCACAGATCCTCTCCCGCCAATTTTGAATCTACTTCTAGCATGAACTGCCCAAAGCAAAGACTTATTCAAATGCTGCCAAGCCAATTTGCCATGCAAGGCCTTCATTATTAAACCAAGGTCCCTTATCCCCAATCCCCCAGAGTTCAAAGGTTTGCAAACTCATTCCCATTTTACCCAGTGTCTATGATTCACATTCCCTGAGTCCGACACAAACTTACGAAGAAGACAGTCAATAGCATTCAGGGTACCTTTGGGAACAGATAAAACATGGATCGGAATAGATTGCAGCACAGACTTGATTAATGTGACCCTACCTGCCATGCTTAAAAAGCCCTTCATCCACCCCTCAAGACGAGATTTAATCTGGTTAATCAAATCTGTGAAGTAAGCTAGTCTAGGCTGCCCTGGGAAGAGAGGGACACCAAGATATCTCACAAGAAAGGCTCCTAGAGAGAAACCAGACATCCGAAGGATCTGCCTTTGCCTAGCACCATTAATGGACTTAAAGAAAAAAGCTTTACATTTACCAGGGTTCAGCTTCTGACCCGAGTTGCTGCAAAACTCATTCAATATGCAGAGAAGCTTTTGGAAGGAAGTTTTGCCCCCATTAGTGAAAATCAAGATGTCGTCAGCGAAGAGCACATGGTTAACTTCAGTAGCCTTTAGGGAGGACCAATATGGCATGAGGCCACCACCTGGCGAAGCAGCGACATTGAGCTTTCTAGACAGCGCTTCCATGGCTATAATGAAGAGACTAGGCGACAAAGGATCCCCTTGGCGCAAACCTCTATTAGATTTGAAGTGCCCAAACGATTTACCTTTAATCCGAATAGAATACCAGCAATTACTAATATTTCTATAGACAAGATCACACCACCTATCATCAAAACCGAGAGCCTTCAACATCCTGAGAAGGAAAATCCAGGAAATTCTGTCATACGCTTTAACCATGTCAATCTTAACCATAACAATACCTCCATGAACTTTTTTATGAATGTCCGAGACCAAATCATGACCAAGAGCTATGCTGTGATGGATAGATCGCCCTTGAATAAAGCCTGATTGTTCCTGACTAACCAATTTATTTAAAAGGGGACTCAGCCGATTGTTCATGATCTTAGAGATAACCTTATGAAGAAAGTTGCAAAGGCTAATGGGCCTAAGCTGATCAAGACACCTTGCATTACGCACCTTAGGAATAAGGACAAGAATTGTGGCTGCCCAAGATTTAGGAAGAGGAGATCCCCTGAAGAAAGATTGAATAGCCTTGGTTAGATCCTGACTAACAACATCCCAGAAGCTGGTGAAAAAATGCCCTGTAAAACCATTTGGCCCCAGCACTGGATTTGGATAGAGAGAAGACAGCATCCTTAACTTCTTCAATGTCAGGAATGCACGAAAGAGTCGTATTCTCCTCAGCACAGATGATCGGAACCACTCCATTGAAATAATCTGCATCAGGGACACTAGAAAAGCTCCCAATTAAACCTTAGAAGAAATCGACAGCCATTGGACCAACAATATCACGATCATCCGAGACTACACCAGAAGGAAGGGTTATCTGGACGTTATTCATTGACCTTCTTATTTTGATGGCAGTATGGAACAGGCTAGTGTTCCTCTCACCTTCCTGAAGCCAACCAACCTTAGCTTTAGCATTAAGGAAAAGCTGACGATCATAGAGAGAGGCATGAAGTCTTGTGTAAAGTTGAGCAAGGTTCTGCTCAGCACTCAATGACTCAACGGATTGCAACTCTTTCTCAGTTTCTTCAATGCTACTGCTCAGCTCAGAAATCCTTTTATTAATATCTCCAAAAACTGACCAGTTCCATTTTCCAAGGACAAGGCGCAAGTGTTTAAGCTTAACAAGGCAGTTGATCATGGGGTCTAAGTGGTCTGCCTCCTTCCAGGCTTTTTCAACAACCGATCTGAAACCCTGATGGTTAACTGATAGAGTGCAGTTGTACGCTATTTTATGTCCTTTACACTGCTTTTATTCTAACATATTATGGTATAAGATTACGCTTTTGGTGTAGTTTTGTATTTCAGGTCTTAAAGAAGAGTTAGAACAAAAACGCAACAAGGAGGCTGAATCTCATGCAAAAAGATAACAAGGCGATGACAACCAACAAACTGTCACTGGCGCGCGAGCAACATGGCGCGCGAGTGAAGGACGCGCAGCAGACAGCAAGGCGGTGACGTCATCACGCGCTAGAAATATTTCTAAGTTCAGTTTTGGAGATTTAATATTTCCTAAGCTGATTCTTAGAGATATAGATGATTTCCTACAGATATCCTTGCCTAAATATTCGTGGAAACCCTAGGAGGCAAGGCTATAAATACAAAGATTTCTGGAGATCACACAGAGGCACGCAGAAGAGACCAGACGGCTCAGAGCAGAACTCCGATCCGGCCGTGCGCGCAAGCTGTCACGCGAGACTGCCGACGCTACACTACAGATTTGTCTTGTTATTTAGTTGCTATTTAATTATACTTGAGATGTATTCATTCAGTATGAGTAGCTAAACTCACTGAACTCGGTTTGGGTTTTGATCTATGAATAATATGTTTTGAGGTCTTGTTCTTAATTTGCATGATTAAGTTTAGTATTATTATTCCGAACTCAATTGCATGATAATTAGGTTAGACAATTAAGCGAAGCCTTGCACCGCAGACTTAGTTGTAGAATCTTTTATCTATAGTTAAACTATCAGAAGTACGTGACTGTGAATGATAGGAGTAACACTAGAATAGGCATTAACTACCTTGACCGGATTCGTTATTGACTAGACTAGATTGAATAATAATATCATACGGACCTTGACCGGAATGTATGTGTAGGTTATTAAGCTGTGACAGGACCTTAACCTACGTGAACAACATGTCATGTATCATTAGTGACCAGGATAAACATAGAAATTCATAGTGATAAATCTGAACCGAGATCATCTCTTGCATAGTTAATTACATCTTTTTCACTTGCTGTCTGTTTGTGCGCCAGTAGTACTTGCGCACCAGTTTCTGTCTTTTCTTCGTTTCATTTACTCACAACCCCAATTCTTAGTTTGTAGATTGAGAAGAGACTTCCACCGTTCCCTGTGGATTCGACCCCAGCTTGCCGATACTATACTAGTAAGGAGAGTCGGGATAAATTTGCAGCACTCAACGACGTGCTCGTCAAATTTTGGCGCCGTTGCCGGGGAACGGCTAGAGAAGTTTTCTTTTCCTTTTTCTTTTTATTATTTTCTTTTCGTTTCTTTTAAAAAAAAATCCAAAAATATTAGTTACGTTTAATTTAGTTGTTGTTTTTGTTTTTGCATGGAAGATTTTGGTGAGAATAGTGTCATCGGCAGACGAGCAGGAACTCCAGACGCGCCAGCGCGTAACGCTGACAACATTTTTGCACGCCTGAACCCAGCTGAACTCGAGGCAATCAGAAGAGAAGTACGAAGAGACTTAGAGTTCAGAATGGACGTTGAACTACCCAGAAACGATAATCAGTTGAATGATAACATGGATAGACGCGCGCCACCTCCTGTCGCGCGCGTGCCTGCTCAACCAGTGGCGCGACGCACCATCAAGGAGATGTCTGCTCCTCAAGCTGTGAATCAACCATGGTGCATAGTACTGCCTCCAGATGGACACTTCGAACTGCGGACTCAGCTTGTTCACTACATACCAAAGTTCCATGGTATGGCTAGTGAGAATCCAGTAAAACATGTACGAGAATTCGCAGCCATTTGTGAGAATATGAGGAATGGGAATGAGGACCCAGAATTGTTGAAGCTTAGAGCCTTCCCGTTTTCACTATGTGATTCAGCTCGACAATGGTTGATGGGACTAGCGCCGGGTTCAATAAGGACATGGCCCGAATTACAAGAACGATTTCTAGACAAGTTTTATCCCGCGGCCAAGGTGTCACTGCTACGTAGAGAGTTAGCTGCGCCGAAACAGTTGCATGGGGAATCATTATCAGAGTATTACGAGCGGTTCAGGGAACTTGAAGCGAACTGCTACAATCATGGACTCCCGCAACATGTGTTGATAGAGAACTTCCTCAACGGACTTACTGAGATGGAGCTCAGGTTGTTGAATGCTTGCGCAGGAGGCAACGTGAGGAATATGTACCCGGAGGATGTTTGGAAACTAATAGAGGACACGGCTGATCAAGTGAGATATCAAGTTTCTTTGGAAAACAACCGTACTAGATCTCTGCATCAAGTGGATGTCACTGGTGAGATTAAAGAATTAAAGGATATGATGCAGAAGCTAATGTTGAAACAAAGCGTCGAAGCAAGAGCGTGTGAATTCTGTCACGCCACAGACCATCTGACTGACGCATGCCCCTCCCTATTCGAAGAACACGCAGATGTTAATGCAGTAGGAGGATGGAACAATGGACAAGCTAGGCAAGGACAGCCTAGGTTTGGATTGGCAGAGAATGGGTTTAGTTGGAAGAACGACCAGAATTTTCAGAGGCCGCGCGCTGACTGGCGCGCAACCTAATGCTCCCACTGGCGCACGACCTTACGCGCCAGTGCCTTCCTACAACCCACCACACCGACGCACTGACGGACAAACGCAGAATGCTCAACCACCCAAGAAGTCATTGGAAGAGATAGTGAGTCAGTTGGCTGAGACAGTACGGCGGAATGAAGAACAGAACGATAAGAGGTTTAAACTGATCGAGAACCAGCTCACTCAGATCGCCACCACTGTAAATGAACTGAAGGCTAGTGATGGTAATCTGCCCTCTCAGGTCATCCAGAACCCAAAGGGAAGTATCAACATGGTTCAGATGGACGCGCCACCACCAGAACACATCAGCACGCCAGTTGATACTGATGGCGCAGTAGAGGAACAGAATGCAGAAATAGTTGTTGCACCGGTCTTTTCACGCACCAACCCTGACCCACCAGAGCAGAAGGAAGGTACTATGCTGAATGATTTCCAAGCAAGCTTGAAGATATGCTTAGCTCCAGATTTACCAGAAAAACTTGCTGATCCGGGAACCTTTACTATTCCGTGCTTTATTGGAGAAACCCTGGTTAGCGAGTGTATGTTAGACTTAGGAGCATCGGTTAATTTGCTGCCATATTCACTGTATTCAGCATCGTCAATGGGACCTCTAGAGCCAACGGACATTGCATTGTTACTTGCGGACAACTCACGGACCGAAGCAAAGGGGAAAATAGTAGATGTCTTGACCCATGTCGGCAAACTCAAGTTCCTAGCAGATTTCTACGTAGTTGACATGAACAAGCCGAATACGGAAGCAAGGGAATCAGTGTTGCTGGGCCGACCATTTATGAGGACTGCGCAAGTGTGCATTGATGTCGGGAAAGGTATGGTGACATTACAAGACAAGAAGCACATACTCAGATTAGATGTCATCAATAGAATCAAGTTATCGGAGGAACCATTGGTGAATGATTGGATAAACAAAGCACCGATACCAAGTTATTCTGGGATGATGCGCGCCAGTCAGAAGAATATGCCTTTGGCGCGCCAGAACAGTATAAAGAGTAAGCCACCAGATAAGAGGCGCAAAGAGCAAAGCCGAGAGCGACAAGACACTTGGGAAAAGCATAGGAACGCAGATCTGGGACGCAGGATGATCATCAAAACCTAATACACGAGACTTCGCGTTTTCTATCTCTTTACCCTCCGATCATATTGATTACTCTAATTATTCTGATATTAACCCACTTGAATTTTTGCCATGCAGAAAAGATGATGACACGGAAGGAGGCAAATATTCAAGTGTGGGGGAGGTAAACCGTGCGCTATGAGTGCACAATTGCGTCGAGCTAACGACGTTAAACAAAGAACTCGTCGGAAGGTACTCCGACAAACTTAACTTAGTTTATTTTCATTTGTTTTGTGTGTGTTTAGTTTAGTTTAGTTTTGGTTTTTGTTTAGTCTTGGGCCCATGTAGTTTTGGGCCATGCATGCATGTGGGCTTTTTGCACTATAAATATGTGATGAGAGGTAAAAATTTTGTCACTTTGCATTTTCACCTTATCTCTCTAACCCACAAAAACCTAAGCCACTACCGCCGCCGCCTGTTGCCGCCCACTGCCGCCGCGCCGCCGCCGTCGCGCAACCCAGAATTCCATGAAAATCAATCAGAACGTAGATCTCGGTGCAGGTAACCCACTGTTCAAATTTTAGCATAATTGGATCAGTTTTGGTGTGCCAATTGTCCAGTAGAATTTCTAGATCTAGATCTGCCCGTGCACGCGCGTGACAGGACACGCGCGCCAGTTTGATATTTGTGGGTGTTTTCTTTGCTGCGTACAATGTCGATCTGTGTGGACCAGTCCGAGAAGTTGGATTTTGAGATCAAACACAGAATGTACAGTAGGTGTGAAGTGTTGCCTACGGTATTTGTTGATGAAGAGTTCCTCCGAGAGATGGGGCTCTACGAAGAAGTGCATGCGGCTTTCACCGCAACTGGATGGGGATCGTTTATGGAGCTATCCTCGAACACTGATGTGGAGGATACACTAGAGTTCCTCGCATCATATGAGGGTTTAGCTGATCCGATTCGGTACCGCCACAGGGGCGTGTACTACGAGGCCACACCATCCCAGTTCGGCGCAGTCATGGGACTCGCGCGCATGCCTGGCGTGCAAGTAGATGAGCACATGGACCAGGAAGCCTGGGACGATTGGACCGACGGCAGCAAGCCGTATGCCGGAGGAAGGCGCCTCGGCACCGAACTGCTAGATCCGAAGATGTTCTATCTTCAGAGGCTCATCTCCCACTCCATCATTGGCCGCTACAATGGATTACAGCGGCCAGGAATACTGGACATGGAGATCCTCAAGGGTCTCTATTACGGGAAGAAGGTGCGCTACACGCGCTTGCTCACCAGCTACTGGGAATCGGTGAGCATGAAGGGCCCGCTACTGTGTGGAGGCCTGATCACGCATTTTCTACGTGCGTTGCATATGCAGCCCTGGCTGGAGGAGCTGACGAGCACGTCGTTGAGTGCTGCAAATTTATCCCGGCTCTCCTACTAGTATAGTCTTGGTAAGCTGGGGTCGAATCCACAGGGAACGGTGATAAATCTCCTTTTGAATCTACAATCTAAAACTGGGGTTGTGAGTGAGCAAGTAGAGTAAGAAAACAGAAAACAAACACGCGTGACTACACTAGCGCACTACTACTAAGTTGCTTAACAATTTATGAGATGCTATCAGCTCAGACTTATCCTTATGAACATATGCTTATCGTCGGTTACTAAAGATACATGATATAATGTTCACGTAGGTTAAGGTCCTGTCACAGCTTAATAACCTACACATACATTCCGGTCAAAGTCCGTATGATATTATTACTCAATCTAGTCTAGTCAATAACGAATCCGGTCAAGGTAGCTACTGCCTATTCTAGTGTTACTCCTATCATTCACAGTCACGTACTTCTGATAGTTTAACTATAGATAATAGATTCTACAACTAAGTCTGCGGTGCAAGGCTTCGCTTAATTGTCTAACCTAATTATCATGCAATTGAGTTCGGAATAATAATACTAAACTTAATCATGTAAATTAAGAACAAACCTCAAAACATAATGTTCACAAGTCAAAGTCTAAACTGATAAAGCAAGTTAGCTAGACATGCTTTTATTAAACATCTCAAAGTCTGTATAATAAACAACAATAGTGAAACAAAGAAAACTCAGCGTAGGTTGTCAATCTGCGCGTCGGTCCCTTGCTGCGCGTCGCTTCGTCACTCGCTCTGGCCCTTGTGCGTCTCTTCTAGCTTGATTTGGCCGGACGGCCCGGAGGCTGGTGTATGGTGTTTCTTGCACATCCTCAAGCTTTGTATTTATATGCAAGCTTCTAGGGTTTCTAAGTTCAAAATAGGAAAGAGATAATCTTTGATTTCCATGTTTATCCCTAAAATCTCGCATAAAATATATTCTGCGCGTTGCTGACGTCATCTCCGCATTTTCTGACGTCATCGTCTGTGGTGCGTGACTTGGCTTGCACGCAACTTATCTTGCGCGCGACCGACTGGTGCGTGACCGACTCACTTGTGAGCGACTGGTGCGCGACCGACTCACTTGTGAGCGACTGGTGCGCGACCGACTCACTTGTGAGCGACTGGTGCGCGACCGACTCACTTGTGAGCGACTGGTGCGCACCTGCATTCTGCTCGGACCTTTACAATTCTTTTCTTCTTTGTTTCTTGCTGCGAAATAAGCTTCTAAACATCTATCTTTAACGCATATTCATCCTTAGCTCATAAAATCTCCTGAAATACAAAACTACACCAAAAGCGTAATCTTATACGAGAAAATATACAAACAAGCATAGTGTAAAGGACATAAAATAGCATACAAACATGCTCTATCAAATCCCCCACACTTACTCTTGTTCGTCCCTGAACAAGCGAACTAAGGACTAAAGCTTATCTCTTGTGTAATGTACGCGTGAATATTGGACTTACTGCGCCACACGTCTGCGCCACTCTCACAACCTGCGCAACTGTGATTATACAACACAAACTGATTTAAGTCATTAATTCAAAACTTGTGTTACCTCTCTTGTGGAATGCATACCAATTCGGATGATTGGGAGATAGTCCTGTTTAAGCACCGGTCACCGAATTCTTCTTGATTGCGGTTGCATGGTTATTCGTATTCGCTTTCTCTGATACGTGATTGATTCGCGTCTTAGGGTTTCTGAGCTTACGTCTTTGACGCTTTACTATTGTTCACGGACAGATGATAACTCTTTTGTTGCACAATTTTCTTCTTTTCAATGTCTCGGCCTTTTGAGCTTTAACTCTGAATTGAATACTTCTTTTTCTGGTCCGGATCTTATTCTTCCCTAGAACGTTTTCCAATCATGGCCTTCGGATAGCAGCTATGGAACCACGCCCCGCTCTCGCTTCTGACAGTCGCGCGCAAGTCAGGCACGCGTTTGCAACCGCGCGCCCCTTCCTGAGCGACTAACTTCAGCGAAGACGGTCTGTTTTCCCGTCTCGTCACGCCATTAGGGTTTTTGCCTTCGGCTTCTGCGTGACTGAGCTTGCTCTTTTATCCTTTGACCGCGAAGTACCAACCTCCACGAATACTCATAACCATACAACCGATCCTCAAGCTTCTGTTCGGTCGACTGCTTCTCTAGGACGTTTCTATCAGCTCCACATCCCTCTTTATTCCACTCAAGAGACACACAAAATTCGAAAAAATTAACAAAAAATCAGAATACGTCATATAAGCACAAATTAGCAGGTGCGCGAGTACGCACACAGGTCGCGCAAGCCAGTGTTTCTCGCGCACAATTACCTTTGAGATTTCACATGTCAGCTAGTCTAAGCTAAAAATAAAAAAATAACCTAAACTACTCTAATATTCTAACCCCCCACACTTAAACAAAACGTGTCCCCACGTTTCAGAAAAGTATAAAGGAGGAGTAATGCATGCAAAAAACTAAGCTATCTAAAAAAACAAAAAATCCTAATGCAACTAAAACGTGTAAAGTAAAGTGACGGGTTACCTCCCGACAAGTGCCTTTGTTTAACGTCGTTGGCTCGACAGTACCTTGCGCAGACTATGGCGCACCAGTGTTCTCCCCCACACTTGAATTTTTGCCTATTTTGTTATCAGCTTTGTTCCTGCATGGCAAACATTCAAGTGTATAATTAGAATCAGTGCTTAACTGGGAGTTAGTGACATCAAAACCAGAATAAAAGTTTGGAATAAAAAAGTTCAAATCTGTTGATGTCGCGCGAGTCATAGTGCGCGTTTGCACTCGCTCACGAGCTTCTCTCGAACCATGGTGTACTCGCGCACCAGCTGGCGTGCGACTTGGCTCGTTCAGCTCCAAAGGTTCGTCCAGACCAAACTTTTGATCATATTTCAGACCACCCTTCTTTGTGACCTTGCTAGCAATGGCACTACACAAGTCCCAACCTGGTTTCCAACCAAAAGAAGCGCATCTTTCTCCATCCATGGTCATGCGCTTGGCCTTTATGCGACGCTTCCAATTCATGCAGCGGCTTTATTCAATGACCCTTCATGGTATGACATCCGTTTACGATTCAGCGTCAAGGTCTTGGTCACTGGGATTTGAACATTTGCTTTTTCTAACGAGTCACATATTGTATCCTTGGTAAGAGCATCTTTGATCAAGTGACCTGCTATATGGAGAGAAAGAAGATTGTTAGTTTTAAATGATAAATCACTAGTGAGAATGCTTACAACACTTTGCTCAATTATTTCCAAGCATGGAGGAGTCCAAAGTTCAGCGTGAACGACCAATTCCCCTTCACATTCTATGTGAACTGTTGACGCTTCCTTATCTAGCACATCTTCTTCTCTTCCTCATCAGTTGGTTTTGCTTGTTGGCATGTCATTGGGAGTTTGTTGCGCAGCCTCTTGCGTGATTGCTCCAACTGTGTTGTCTTGCGCAACCTGCTGCGTGAGTGGCTCGGGTGCATGTCCTTGCGCAACTTGCTGCGTTAGTGGCTCGTTTGTGCTAACTTGTAATGAGTGTCCTTCCACATCAGCCTCATTTGTTTCGGTAAATCTGCCCGCTATGGTTTGTGCAACCCTCTCATTTATTATCGCCCAAACATCTTTGGGGTAACAATCCACAATTGATCCTCCCGCCATTAAGGGCGCTCCTTTGAAGACAAACCATTGAGGAAGGACATGATAATGGTAAATTCCGAGAGACCAAGGTCGAAATAATCCTGCAACAACATCATGAAGCGTCCCAAGTATGCTACTATTGTTTCTCCTTGACGATGCTCAATGGAAGTGATCATCCTACAAAGTTCATCCTTCTGTCTTTCGATAGAATATTTGAGCAAGAAGGCCTGCTCCATCAGGTCCCAACTATAGAAGACTTGTGCGTTTGACCTACCAATCTTAGACAACCAAATATTAGCAGATCCTGTTAGAGAGTAAGAAAACATCTTAAATCTAACCTCATCCAAATCCACTCTCATTGGCTTTTTAGCAAGGAATTGGATCCTCCCCAATGTCTCCTCCATATTTCGGAACCTGCGAGATCAAATCATCGTCAACTTCAAAGAACTCGTCCACTATCGAATATCCCCATGAATGCGGTTGCTCTGAGTACTGCCATGAATAAGCCATCTGCAACTGTGGCCGCGCGCAACTAGAAAAAAGTTAGGAAGCAGAAACAGAAGTTGTTCGCGTCTGGTCGCGCGCAACTAGATATACTCGCACAACTGTGGGTCACGCAAATTGATCTTGCTGCGTACGGACAGAAACAAGAACTTCAAAAACTAACGAACTGAAAGTAAGTACAAAAGTAAATGGAAAGAAAACTTCTCTATCCGCTCCCCGGCAACGGCGCCAAAATTTGACGAGCACGTCGTTGAGTGCTGCAAATTTATCCCGGCTCTCCTACTAGTATAGTATTGGTAAGCTGGGGTCGAATCCACAGGGAGCGGTGAGAAGTTAACTTTCTTCTACAAAGTAAAACTGGGGTTTGTGAGTGAGCAAGTAAAGTAAGAAAACAGAAAACAAACACGCGTGACTACTGATCAGTGTTAGAAATGTCTATTTTAAGCCCCTACTTTTATGCTTATTTCATATGATTTGAATGTAAAATATATTACTTTTGATACTTTGATTGATGTTTCAGGTCAAAAGCACGGTTTACACTTTACGAAGGAGCATAAATGGAAATATGAGGAAAAGCACATGAATTCGGCCTAAATCAGACATAATTGGAAGCATTTCTGCAATTTTTAGACCGAGTGCACTAAAGTACCTGGCCCGAGCTAAAACAAGTTACTCGACCGAGTAAACACACTGCTCGAGCAAGTTGTCACGTGACCAAGACCCTTCGTGTGGATTATCTCCATTAACTCGAGTGATTTAATACAAGAAGATAAGGAAGACCTTTCATTCCACTCGAGGATTAAATGCATGAAGATAAGCTTAACTCTACATTTACTCGGCCAATTATGAAGGGAGTTAAAGCAAGACTTCTCAAGTCACTCGAGCCCTTTGATTGATCACTATATAAACATCACAAGACATCAAAGAAGGTTGGCTGCTGCTGCCCGAGCTACCTAAGGGGGCTGAATAAAGTGATTGATCTAGTCGAGTAAACCAAGTGAAGAAGAAGATACCCGAGAGAGTTCGGAGGACCGATTGAATTATTGAAGTTTATACAACCAGATTTTGTACTCGAGATAACGAGGAGAATAGCAGCAGCATTGGAGCTCGACCGTGGATCATCAATCACTGAGAATTTCTAAACTTTACTCTTGTTTTATTTACAATCGTTTTACTTACAATCGTTTGAACATGTTTGCATTATCACTCGAGATGAGTGAGTAGTTTCCTTATGATAGGGATTTGATGAATCTCTAGTGCTTATGAATAACTAGAACATGATTATTAAATTTATATGAATCAATTCTTGTATGATAATTGCGTGTGTTGAATCATACCCGAGCTTAATCTTCATAAAATAGGTGTCCTGACAAAACATCTAGAAGTGTAGGTCGGAGTAGTATATCTAGGGAAGGACCGAGAGGTGAACTTAGAATATTTTAGAATCAATACAACCATTAGATCGAGTATATTAGCAAAGCGGGAGCAGCGAGTATATTTGGTGCATGAATGTATTAATAAGCGTATTTGGACAGATTAGTGAAAACACCGGAGGAATGAAGCTAGTCGAGTAGATGTTTACGTGCGAATCCAACATTCGGAGTGAGGATTCGTATGCTAATGCTACTCAGTCTAAATTCTATAATATAAATCCAACATTCGGAGTGAGGATTTATATTATCATATAACTATACGTTCTATATTAAATTGTCATCGAGGAAATTCATAACTATAATATAAATCTAACACGGGAGTGAGGATTTATATATCTTGTTCGAGTGAAACTAAAAGTATTAGTGGAGGATTCTCATCCTTGTCATAGTTTTTAATATTTGATAACAAATCCTTGCCATAGTTTGATAACGAAACCTTTTCTTTGAAACATTGCCTTTTGAATAAATAATATTGCCTTTGAAATAAATAAAACACTTAAGAACTAAATTGAAAGCTAGTAATCGAGTGTAGAGGGATTAAAAGCTAGTAATCGAGTTTGAAATATAACTTGACTCCACTGTTCCCTTGGGTTCGACACTAGGTCACCCCTAGTTCTATAAATTCTTTTGAGTTGCGTGCCGGAATATTTACCCACCTATACCGCCGCGGTCAACTACACTAGCGCACTACTACTAAGTTGCTTAACAATTTATGAGATGCTATCAGCTCAGACTTATCCTTATGAACATATGATTATCATCGGTTACTAAAGATACATGATATAATGTTCACGTAGGTTAAGGTCCTGTCACAGCTTAATAACCTACACATACATTCCGGTCAAAGTCCGTATGATACTATTACTCAACCTAGTCTAGTCAACAACGAATCCGGTCAAGGTAGCTATTGCCTATTCTAGTGTTACTCCTATCATTCACAGTCACGTACCTCTGATAGTTTAACAATAGATAATAGATTCTACAACTAAGTCTGCGGTGCAAAGGCTTCGCTTAATTGTCTAACCTAATTATCATGCAACTGAGCTCGGAATAATAATTCTAAACTTTAATCATGTGAATTAAGAACAAGACCTCAAAACATAATGTTCACAAGTCAAAGTCTAAACTGATAAAGTAAGTTAGCTAGACATGCTTTTATTGAACATCTCAAGGTTTGTATAATAAACAACAATAGTGAATAGTAAAAACAAAGAAAACTCAGCGTAGGTTGTCAATCTGCGCGTCGGTCCTTTGCTGCGTGTTGCTTCGTCACTCGCTCGGCTCTTGCGCGTCTCTTCTAGCTTGATTTGGTCGGACGGCCCGGAGGATGGTGTATGGTGGTTTCTTGCACATCCTCAAGCTTTGTATTTATATGCAAGCTTCTAGGGTTTCTAAGTTCAAAATAGGAAAGAGATAATCTTTGATTTCCATGTTTATCCCTAAAATCTCGCATAAAATATATTCTGCGCGTTGTTGACGTCATCTCCGCATTTGCTGACGTCATCATCTGTGGTGCGTGACTTGGCTTGCACGCAACTTATCTTGCGCGCGACCGACTGGTGCGTGACCGACTGGTGCGTGACCGACTGGTGCGTGACCGACTCACTTGTGAGCGACTGGTGCGCGACCGACTCACTTGTGCGCGACTGGTGCGCGACCGACTCACTTGTGCGCGACTGGTGCGCGACCGACCACTTGTGAGCGACTGGTGCGCACCTGCATTCTGCTCGGACCTTTTCAATTCTTTCTTCTTTGTTTCTTGCTGCGAAATAAGCTTCTAAACATCTATTTTTAACGCATATTCATCCTTAGCTCATAAAATCTCCTGAAATACAAAACTACACCAAAAGCGTAATCTTATACGAGAAAATATACAAACAAGCATAGTGTAAAGGACATAAAATAGCATAAAATAGCATACACAAGAATTGGACGCAAGCAGATAATCACAATCAAAAAGAAAAATAGAAAGTGAAGTAAACAAACAAAAGCGATGCAAAATAGATAACTAATCTAAAGGCTTTTCCCCGGCAACAGCAATTTGTGATGTGCCATTTTTTACGGCGAGTAAATGAATACTAGTCCTAGTCACGCGATGTCAAACAAATTTGTAGTTCCTAGGGTGACCTAGGGTCGAGTCCCGAGAGAAAAGCCTAGATGTTGTTTTCTATCAAAAATCGCTAATTCAATTCTACGAAAGAGGGGATTTTGTGATGATTTTTGTTTTATATATCTAAGTTAAACAGAAATAAAATGAAGCGAATCCTACTTTATTCCTAGGTTACAAGATAATAATGCAATGGTAATAATGCAAGCATACGAAGTCATCAATCATTGATTCATAGGTTATTGTGTTGCGCATTCTAGATTCAACTCTTGTTCCTTCTCTAGAATGGATCCAGCACTTATGTACGATTCTCAAACTTCGCTTGTTGGAATCGTGTTTAGTTTGTGTTTGTTACTCTCGCACACGAAACACTGCCCGAAACACTGAATCTTAAATCTCATAAGTTCAACTCTCGTTCCTTCGTTAGGCATCTACAATTCAGAATATGGCAAAGGGAAATAATCGAACATATCAAACAAATACTTCACTATGCATGGTAAAAATTCACTTTTGCATTACAATCAAACCTAGGAAATCCGTGAGGGTCCCACTACAATAAACTGCTCACTCATGATGAGTTCGCAACTGAACATATCTGGTTTTGAAAGTAAATGCATTCGACGAAAAGAAATAAAACTAGAGCAAAGATAGAGTAGAAGTTGTCGGAGTTTGGTGTGAAATCCTTGGTGCTTCCTCAAGCTTCTTGTCGTCAAAATTCTTAGTGCAGCCCTGAAAAACCTCCCAAAACCGTCCTTGAAGTGTCTCTAGGGTTTGGTTTAAATAGCTCTTGATTTGGAAGGTAAAATCTAAATATTTGGAAATCTACATAATTTGCCTGAACCACTTTTTGGGTCAGCCACCTCCAAAATGAGTTGGCCGATCCATTTTGCTCCTCAGATCGTCCGACTCATTTCTTGTAGAAAATGGGTCGGTCTGTCTTGAATGACCAAAACCACCATCTTCTGCTTCGAATATGAACTTGACGTAAACTACAAAGTTGTAGATAACTAAATCAGCTTTTCAAAGAGCTATCATAAGCTCAAATCCAATATCTGTGCTATTTTTATGAGCTTTTAAAGAAGCGGAGGTCTGGCTGCCACTATGTATGCTGCCACTTGCTCGGTTTTGCTCGTTTTTGCGTGTTTTCATCTGAAATTCATTCAAACTTTCTCCATACCATTCGAAATCATTAAATATGCGCTATGAACCTGAAATGTATGAAGAAAGCATCAAATGAACTTGAATATAGCAAACAAAAAAGAACTCAAGGTAAAACATGTATAAATATACAGTATATATCATCGTTTTATGCAAGTTTCGTGGCAGGTTTCGAACTCATGTTAAAAAAATTAGTATAGGTATTTAAAAAGGGAATTCAAGAAGAAGAGCATTGTGAAATATAAATGTTCATCTTTGGTTGTGTTTGGGTTTAACATGTATTTTCACTTGTTTGACAAGCGATTTTTTTGTACATCATGTATGAAATGTGAATGTTAATCTTTTGATCATCTTTTGCTGTGTTTGGACTGTACACAGAAAAAAAATTGTGTCAAACTTGTAATTGTACATTTAACAGCGCCCAAAACAAGCGCTGTAAACTTGTTACTTTTGAATCAAGCGTTGTTAAATGTATACGTGAATTAGTTTTTTTGAAATAATTTATTACAGTGCTTCTATACTTAGGCGTTGTTAATCAAGACTTCAACAACGCCTCTTTTATAAGCGATGTTATATGTCTCGTTTAAATATCGCCTTTTTAAAGGTGTTGTTGAATATTTGTTATTCGAGACAATATATTAACTTAATTACCAGTTGTTGATGTTTTATCTATCAGAATGTCAAGTCGTCTCTGCCTCTGAACGACAATCTTTCTCCACCTAGTGAGTCATCGTTGTCCCGTCTTATTTTAAATACTGATTTTCTTGTGTGTTTTGCGCATTATTTATTTATTTACACATGCTTATCAATATCCATAATTTGTTCTTCTTGGATGTTTATCTACTTGTAGGTTGTTGAATTTTGGATTTTTTTAATAATTAATGATTGGTTAGACAAATGGATCAAAGTTGGATGTTATTAAATCGTTTGTCTGTTGGTTACGAAGAAGGAATTAGAGGGTTTTGTCTATTTTCTAAAGATTTTGCAGCTCGGAGTGGCACTAAATATGTGTATTGTCCATGCACCGATTGTTGGAATAACAAAAAAATAAGATTCGAAGATCTTCTGAAACATTTATTGTTTTTGAGAATTGATCCACAATACAAATTTTGTTCACGACGAGAATAAACAGCAAGTTATCCCCCTCAGATGGAACAACAAGGGTTAAATTTTGAAAGTATGGATTGGGAGGCTGACAATCTTATTGGAATGGTGAACAACACTGAGAAAGAGATGTATGTCGGGTCATCTGTCATCGAAAAGCTGAAAACTGATTCTGAGAAACCTTTATACGATAAATATACGAAACTTTCAGTAGTGTTAAAGTTGTTTGTCTGAAAGCAAAGAATGGATGGAGTGATAAAGTTTTACAAAACTATTAATGCTGCTCTCACAAATGCTTCCTGATCTAAACACATTACCTACTCATACTTATGACGTGAAGAGAGTAATGTGTCCTACGAAAATTGAGTACAAAAAATCCATGCTTGTCCAAACGATTGCGTGTTATTTTGAGGTTGATATAGAGATTTAACTGAATGTCTAGTTTGTAACTTTTCTAGATACAAACCAAACAAAGCTCCTGCTATTAGTTCAAAAGGTGCAGCGTCTAAAGTGTTATGGTATTTACCTCTAATTCCTAGGTTTTAGCGGCTCCTTTCTCGGGCCCACCAATTTGTGATGGCATGCTAAAAAGCATGTAGAAGATTATATGATGTGTCATTTGGCTAATTCAGTTCAGTGGAAGACTTTTAACCAAACATTTCCCGAATTTGGAAGCAATCCAAGAAACTTGCGGTCAGGATTGTGCACTGATGGAGTGAATCTGTTAGGAAATCTTAGTAGTTGACGAGCACGTCGTTGAGTGCTACAAATTTATCCCGACTTTCCTACTTAGTATAGTATTGGCAAGCTGGGGTCGAATCCACAGGGAACGGTGAGAAGTCGTCTTTTGATCTACAATCTAAAACTGGGGTTTGTGAGTAAACAAGAAAAAGAAAGAAACTGTCGCGCAAGTAACACTGGCGCACGTCAGAAAGCGTTATAAAGAAGTTAATAAAAATACAGAGATGAGCTCGGTTCAAATTCTTCACTATGAATTCCTATGTTTATCATTGGTCACAAAAGATACATGATATAATGTTCACGTAGTTAATGTCTGGTCAAAGCTTAATAACCTACACATACATTCCGGTCAAAGTCCGTATGATATTATTACTCGGTCTAGTCTAATTAATCACAAATCCGGTCAAGGTAGTGATCAACTATTCTAGTATTACTCCTATCATTTACAGTCACGTACCTCTGATAGTTTAACTATAGATAACCGATTCTACAACTAAGTCTGCGGTGCAAGGCTTCGCTTAATTGTCTAACCTAATTATCATGCAATTGAGCTTGGAATAATAATACTAAACTTATCATGCAATTAAGAACAAAACCTCAAAACATGTCATTCATAGATCTGAATCCAAACCGAATTCAGTAAGTTAGCTAGACATACTGAATGTATACATCTCAAGAATTAATATTAAACAACAAAAGTAACAAGGCAAATCTGAGTGACGCGTCGTCTTGCTCGCGTCGGCAGCTCGCGCGCACAGCTCTCGCAGCTAGGTCTGAATTCCGCTCTGAGTCGCCTCTCTCTATTTTCGCATATATGTGATTTCCTCCATGCTTAGTATTTATACTTGTGACTTCTAGGGTTTCCACGAATAATTAGGCAAGAAAATATGTAGGAAATCATCTTTATCTCTAAAAATCAGCTTTGGAATATCTTGATCTCCAAAAACCTAGAAATATTCTTTGCGCATGATGACGTCATCGCTCCGGATTTGTCGCTGATTGCTGACGTCATCATTTTTGCTCTGCACTGCGCGACCCATACTCGCGCGCCACACTGCTCGCGCGCTCGTTGGTCTTTTGCTCTTGTCACTTTGTTGTCTTTTGTTCCGAGATTCAGCCTTCTTGTTGCACTTTTGTTGTAACTCTTCTGTTAAACCTGAGACATAAAACTACACCAAAAGCGTAATCTTATACTAAATATGTAAGAAATATAAGCAGTGTAAAGGACCTAAAACAGCATACAAAAGTGCTCTATCAGTAGTCAACAGAGTACGTGGCCAGTCATATTGATTGTTTATAATCTTCCACCTCGGTTGTGCATGAAATGCGGATATATGATACTCTCATTATTTATTTTTCGTCCTCGGCAGCCTGGCAATGATATTGATGTGTATTTAAAGTCATTGATGGATGATCTAATTCGGTTGTGGGACGAGGGTGTCCCTACTTATGATGCATCCAGAGACAAGTTTTTTGATATGCCTGCGATTTTCCTGCTTACGGTACTTGTTCTGAATTATAAGATTAAAGGATACAAAGTATGCCCTTTATGTGGTGAGAATACACATTCTCAGCATCTTAGAAATTATCGCAAGATTGTACAACTGGGACACACCATTTCCGCCCGAGCAACCATTCATATCGATGAAAGAAAGCTCCGTTTAATGTGAAAGTCGAGTTTGAAAATGAACCAAAATCAGCTTTATGCAAGGAAATACTTGATACTTTTTGGGAAATTCCTAATGTTTTTGAAAAACGAGGACATAATACCGTTGATGGTTTGTCGAAAAGCGTTCTAGATTTTTTGATCTCCCATATTGTATACCCTCAGTATTAGACATTGTATTGACGTTATGCATGTGGGGAAAAGTATTTGTAATCGTCATAACGAACCATTCTCAACGTTCCTAGAAAGTCAAAGGACTGTGTAAAGGCCAGGTTGGACATGCTTAAAATGAACATTCCTACATATTTAGCACCAAACAAAGAGGACAGAGAACTTATCAATCACCTGATGTATGACTTTATCTAAAACTGAAAAATAAATTTTTGTTTCAGTTTGATGGGTGTTAACGTTCCTTCGGGTTTCTCGTCAAATATTTTATGTTTGGTTTTTTATGAAAGACCTACGTCGCAATGATTTAAAATCTCATGATTGTCATACATTGATGCAACAGTTATTGTCTATCGCTATTCTTGGGGAATTGCCTGAGAACGTGAGATCTGCTATTTGATGATTGTGCGTTGTTTTCAGCTGTTGGTGTTCTAAGACAGTGGATCCCATGACTTGGACGAATTCCAACATCAAATTGCCACTACTCTTTGTCAGCTTGATATGTATTTATCTTCCTAATTTTTTGACATTATGGTTCACTTGACCAGTCATTTAGTACGAGAGATAAAATTTCTTGGGCCACTCCAAATGAGATGGACGTATCCTTTCGTAATACTTTGAAGACACTAAAAGTTTATGTGAGAAATAGATTTTGAAGAAACTCTCTTGGGCCAGTCCAAATTTATTGGCCTGAAGGTTCTATGGTTGAAGGATACATTGCGAAGAAGCAATTGACTTTTGCTACATTATTGGAAAATACTGAGCTTATTGGGATTCCAGAGCGCGACACTACGATCGTTTTCAAGAGAAAGTACAATTGGATTTCAAGTTATTCTTCAGTCAGAGTTGCATGACGCCTATTTTTACGTGTTGCGGTAGGTTTGATGAGATCAACCCATTTGTCAAACGACATTTACACCCTATAAGATCATCTAATTTGGGAAAGTCAGAAAAGTTAATCCATAAAAACATTCAAAAGAGTTCTTTGCTTGGCTGAATGACGACGTTTTAAATTTAGAGGGTAGAGATGTCACTGATTTTGTGAAGTCGCTTGGTGTTGGGCCTAGTTGCAATGTTCATTCTTATAGACTAAGTGATTTTAATTGTTATTCTTTTTACACAAAAAGATCAAGATGAAAGAAGTTCAGCTTTAAACAGCGGCGTGACAGTTGTTGGTGACACCATTCATGTGTCTAGTGCCAAGGATAAGAATCATGTACATGACGTGAATTATTATGGTGTCATTAGGAAATCGACTACGTAGAATTTTGAGTACCTGTATTCAAGTGCAAATGGGTGCACAGTTCGAATGTTCGTATTGATGAATTCGCCATGACATTTGTTGACTTTCATAAAGAGGGATACAAAGACGAGTCTTTCATTATGGATAAACAGGCTAAACGGGTATTTTATGTCAAGGATCCACAAATGACCATAACTATATTGTTATTCGTGGAAACGATATATTTTCTTCAAAGACGGTCTGGATACATTTGATTACTCTGGAGAGAGTGCAGTGGTTTGTAGCACCATTCCGGACGATGTCGAAGATATTGGTGAATTTCTACAAAGAAGGGATCACAATGAAGGCAAATGGATTAAAAAACATGTATGAATTCTGCCATTTATTCAAAACATTATTATTTTGGAATTTTATGTTTAGGTATATATCATATATTGATAACACGCTATAAAGGGTCGTCATCAAGCTTACATGATTTTTTATGAATTAAGCACGTAATGTTTTGAAAATAATTACATTTAAATCTTTATTGTGCACACTATTCTTCATCTAAAATTATGCATGCTGGTATTCCAAGATAATATTTGAGAGCACTTTGAAGATTCAAAATAGTTATATACTTTTGGAACTTTTGTTTATTCGAAAGTGTATTTTGGTTATTGGTTAAAGATGTGTATTCAAGAATTTTACATAACATCTCGTTACATATTTTACAGGTACTTCAAATTATTTATAGATTAAAAGAAAATAATAAAACATAACCAGCTAATTTCCAAATAAACATATTACAGGGTGTCCTTTATATTGTAATATTGCATTCAATCACCTATATAATTATCGTCGTTACCAAATAACCACCTATGCTAACGGAGAGGTGGTTAAATGGTAACGGAAGCGATTATAGAGGCGGTGAAGTGAAAAATCATTTATTATATTGGTGGTGTATTGTAATAAAAATATTATTATTATATCAAAAAGTTAATATATTTAACAAAAATTTTGACGGAACAGTGATAGGTGGTGGTTTGGTAACGGCAAACGTTATACATGTGGTTGAATGCTAAATTACAATATAAGGGTGGTGGAGTGGAATATGACATATTATACAGGTGGTCATCTGTAATTACCCCAATTACAGCGTTCTTTTAATAAAAGCAATTTGTATATAAATAATAAAGCAGTTTTGAAAGAAAAAATTTAAGACGGATCATCTCTGTATTAACCATTTAACAGCGCTTTAAAAAAAAGCAATGTCATATTTAGGGTTGTAAGCTCTAAACCCTATACACCGAACTCTAAATATAACAGCGTTTATAATATTATCCGCTATTAAATAAATTTTTCTTTAAAAAAAATTAATTTATTTTATTTTATTATTTAACGCTGTAAACTAATAATAAATATCTTTAGCATAAAGAAAGGGATTTATAACAGCACTTATAACGATTTAAAAAACCGTTGTCGTATTTAGGGTTGTAAATCCTAAACCCATAATCCTATACCCTAAACCCGAATCCTAAATATAATAGCGTTTATGATATTAGGCGCTGTTAAATGTATTTTCTTAATAAAAATGTCACGACCCAAAACTAAGGATCGAGACCGGCGCTTAACCAGTATGCTAAGCAAGCCTCTTCATTCAATAACCGTTAAAGTATTCTAAACAGTGGAATTAAATAACATAAACAAATATGTAAATGTCAAATACAACGGAGCGTCTAGACAAACAACTGAAGTAAAATACGAAAACTAGTTGAATTGGCTGGATGGCACCGTACTGGAAACAAATTTCTCGGCGACGTAGACAACTGATGAGTCTCGAACACTGGCTAATTTATCTGAAAATAGCGGGATATGACGAATGAGTCAAATTGACTCAGTGAATAAATAACATGCTCAATAGCATATTCATATACTAAAATAATTTCATATTCTTTACCATTTTCAGATCCATTTTCCTTGTTTGGTTATAAATACATATATAATGCATATAAATGCGGGAAATAATGAATGCACCAGATATACCAGATATAAACATGATGGGCAGTCATCGCTGCCAGTAATATAGCCATGATGAGCAGTCGTCACTGCCAATAACCATGATGGGCAGTCGTCACTGCCAGTCCTGACACCAGATATACAATCGCGGCTCAACTGCTCTTTTACCTTATCCATGCTCATGTCGTGAATGCAATGATGCGTAAATTTTAGGGATTATTGCCGAAAACCACCCCTTATAGGGCGTAATTGCCGAAAACCACCCCTTATAGGGCGTAATTGCCGAAAACCACCCCTTATAGGGCGTAATTGCCGAAAACCACCTCTTATATATTTTATTGCCGAAAACCACCCTTTATTCGTTTCTTTTTTGTTGACTGACACATTTTAACGAAAAATGTTCAATTAGTGTTAAATCTACGTTAGATGGATTAATTAGGCATTAATTAGGTTAATTAATTAGGTTAATTAATTAGGCCTATAAGGGGTGGTGTGATGTAGATCAGTTGGCAGTTTCATACTTGGAGAAACAGGATCACCCGAAACAGGCATCCTGGTGCAAATTAGCAGTTTGAGTTCCTGATGTCCGATTTCAGCCCACAACACCTTGTTTCGAAGAGAACGACGCTGCGGTTATTCGGAGTCGTCTTCTACTTTATTTTGATTTTTAAAGTTTTCAGTTTATTTACGGTTTTGCCATTGTCATTTTATTTTGTTTATTTTCGTATTTTAGAAACCCTAGCACTATAAATACGACATTATGAGTCATATGTAAGACAGTTTTGAGTTTTGATGAAATAAAATTAGGGTTTCTTCCCTTAGTTGTTCCTCTGCATTTTACTTTGCATCATATTGGTATCAGATTTCAGAAGGTCTTGCGATGGCTCGAGGAAGACCTAGAGGTGCCGCTGCAGTTGGTCGTGATATGGATGCTTTTGGAGATCGCGAGAACGCTGACCTGCACCGTCAGGTCGAGTATCTTACCCGTCAGGTGGCACAACTTACAGCCATGCGTCACGATTGTGGATCAGAGGATGGCGACAACCCTTTTGGGGAGGGTGTTCCTCGTGATCGGCGTTGGGAGCAAGGGTTCAGAGTTGATATCCCTGACTTTGATGGTAGCCAACGGGCTGAGGAGTTCATTGATTGGGTATCCCAGGTGGAGAAGGTGTTGGACTTTAAGGAAGTCCCTGATGAGAGGCGTGTGGCCTTGGTGACCATACACTTTCATGATAGAGCACAGGCATGGTGGCAGCAGTTAAAAAAGTCACGTGTTCGTGCTGGTAAGGAGAAGATTACTTCATGGTTAAAATTAAAGAAGCACCTCAGACAAGCGTTTCTTCCTTTCAACTATGAGCGTGAACTCTATCAGAGGTTTCAGAATCTTCGGCAAGGGTCTAGGTCAGTGGATGAGTATACAACAGACTTCTTTCAGTGCCTAGCTCGGGTTGATATATCTGAGTCAAACGTTCAGTTGGTTTCTCGGTATATTGGTGGTTTACGTGGGCAGCTGCAGGATGTGTTGAACATGTTTGACCCTCCAACAGTTTCTACGGCTCATCAGCGTGCGTTACAGGCCGAGAAGCAAATGGCGAGACGTGTTGCTACAACTTCCAAACCGTTAGCCAGTTCGAGTGGTAGTGCTTCCCAGGGGAGTTCAGGGGCTGCTCGAGTTGCTGAGAGTAGTCGTGTTGCGGCTGGTCCCCCACAGGGACGCGGCTTGCGGTGTTTTGGGTGCGGTGAGATGGGACATCGGCAGTCAGAATGCCCGAAGAAAGTGTCACCGGCTACTCGTGGCCTTTTCGTGACTGAGAGTGAGTATTATGGTGTTGCGGTAACTGATGGTCCTCCTGTGTTTGATGAGGAGCCTGTTGAGGAGGAAGTGGTGACTGGTGACATTGGTCCGGTGTTGCTGATGCGGCGTAAGTTCTTGTCCCCTCGTGTAGCTGAGCCCGTTGACTGGTTGCGTAATAATGTCTTTCAGTCGACATGGACCATTGGGGGAAAGGTGTGTTCATTCATTATTGATGCTGGTAGTTTTGAGAATGTGATTTTTGAGACAGTTGTGACGAAGCTGGCATTGACTACTGAAGCTCATCCGAAGCCTTATAAACTTGGGTGGTTTAACAGTGGTACTGGGATTGTTGTGTCCAAGAGAGCGCTGATTTCTTTCTCCATTGGCCCTACTTATTGTGATGAGATTTACTGTGATGTGGTGCCTATGGATGCGTGTCATCTTCTGTTGGGTCGTCCTTGGCAGTATGATTTGTCTGTTGTGCATTCTGGTAGGGAGAACACATACTCTTTTCTGTTCCGAGGGAAGAAGATTGTTTTGGTCCCAGCAAAGCCCAGTCGTTCGGCTGCGGATTCGCAGCCTATTTTGCTGTCCAGGGCGCCGTTTCAGGCTGCGATAGAGGAATCAGGTGTGGTGTTTTTGTTGTTTTGTGATCCTGTTGCAGTTAACCTGTCTGTTGCACCAGCGGCTGCAGTACAACCTTTGTTGCAGGAGAGCTTGAGTCCTTGTGCGGTTCCTTCCCTTCTCACCCCAAAGAAGGATGGTAGTTGGCGGATGTGTGTGGACAGCCGTGCCATTAACAAAATCACAGTTTGGTACCTGTTTCCGATTCCCCGATTGGATGATTTACTTGATCAGTTGAGTGGTGCACAGGTTTTCAGCAAGCTAGATTTGAAGAGTGGGTACCATCAGATACGTATCAGACATGGAGACGAATGGAAGACGGCGTTTAAGACGCGTGAGGGGTTGTTTGAGTGGCTGGTCATGCCCTTCGGGTTGTCTAATGCTCCCAGCACCTTCATGCGTGTCATGAATCAGGCCCTGACGCCGTTTATTGGTAAGTTTTTAGTTGTGTACTTTGATGACATCTTGATTTATATTGCTAACCGTGACCTGCATCTCGACCATTTGCGTGAGGTTCTGTTGGTTCTTCGACGGGATCAGTTTTATGCAGCAGCAGCGAAGTGTACCTTTATGACTGACACGATTCACTTTTCCGGGATATGTGGTGTCTCGGGAGGGACTCCGTGCGGATCCAGACAAGGTGGTCGCGATTGATCAGTGGCCCCGTCCTACTTCTACTGCTGAGGTGCGCAGTTTTCATGGTTTAGCGTCATTCTATAGACGCTTTATTCCACACTTCAGTGGTTTGATGGCCCCTATCACGGATTGTATGAGAGGGACTAAGTTTAGTTGGTCAGATGATGCGGAGGCTGCATTTGTGTAGGTGAAACGTCTGTTGACTTCAGCCCCTATTCTGGTTCTTCCAAATTTTTCTCTGCCATTTGAGTTGCATTGTGATGCATCGAAGGTGGGCATTGGCGCAGTTCTTAGCCAATCGGGCAGACCAGTGGCATTTTTCAGTGAGAAGTTAGCTGGAGCCAAGCTTCGTTTCAGTACCTATGACATAGAGTTCTATGCAGTAGTTCAGGCCGTGAAGCATTGGCGTCATTATCTGTTTCAGCGTGAGTTTGTGTTGTATACTGATCATGATTCGCTGAAGTATCTTGGGAGCCAGGATAAGGTCTCACACAGGCATGCCTCGTGGCTGTAATACCTACAGCAGTTCACCTTTGTGATCAAGCACAAGGCGGGCCTATCCAACCGAGTTGCTGATGCCCTGAGTCGGCGTCATTCCTTACTGACTGAATTTCGTGCACATGTCCCTGCCTTTGATTCTTTCTTGGATTTGTACGCTACTGATGTCTTCTTTTCAGATGTGGTTTTACAGATTCAGCAGGGTTCTCCGACTGACTTTGTGTTGGAGGATGGGTTCTTATTTCGGGGGGTTCAGTTGTGTATTCCTGATTGCAGTCTACGTCTTATGCTCATCCAGGAGACGCATAATAAGGGTCATGTAGGGAGGGATTGCACCTTCCAGTTGCTGGCTGAGTCGTATTATTGGCCCTCTATGAGGAAGGAGGTTGGACGTTTTGTGGCTCGTTGTCGTACCTGTCAGTTATCTAAGGGGGCAGCGACCAATGCAGGCTTATACCTACCACTTCCTATCCCTACCCAGCCATGGTCTGATGTGAGTATGGACTTCGTCTTGGGTCTTCCCCGTACGCAGCGAGGTAGTGACTCGATTTATGTGGTGGTTGACCGGTTTTCGAAGATAGTGCACTTCATCCCTTGCAAGAAGACTTCGGATGCAGTTCATGTTTTTTG